>BGNK01001005.1:52442-95659 GCA_003297005.1 Symbiodinium sp. clade A Y106
AGATCTGTAAGGGTTGTGATTTAGAAATCAAGGGCGCCCCATCAACCCAAGGCCCCACCCTTGGAGTTCGAGATCTGCAAGGGTTCTGATTTAGAAATCAGGGGCGCTCCATCAGTCCACGGCCCCACCCTCGGAGTTCAAGATCTGTAAGGGTGTTGATTTTAAAATCAGGCGCGTCCGAGGCCCCACCCTCGGAGTTCAAGCTCTCTAAGAGTGCTGATCTGAAAAACAGGGACGCTCCGTCAGTCCAAGGCCGTATCCTCGGAGTTCAAGATCTATAAGAGATTTGATTTAAAAATCAGGGTGCCCCATCAACCCAAGGCCCCACCCTTGGAGTTCGAGATCTGCAAGGGTTCTGATTTAGAAATCAAGGGCGCCCCATCAGTCCAAGGCCCCACCCTCCGAGTTCGAGATCTGCAAGGGTTCTGAAATCAGAGGCGCCCCATCAGTCCAGGGCCCCACCCTCGGAGTTCAAGATCTGTAAGGGTTTTGATTTTAAAATCAGGCGCGTCCGAGGCCCAACCCTCGGAGTTCAAGCTCTCTAAGAGTGCTGATCTGAAGACAGGGGCGCTCCGTCAGTCCAAGGCCTTATCCTCGGAGTTCAAGATCTATAAGAGGTCTGATTTAAAATCAGGGGCGCTCCATCAGTCCAAGGCCTTATCCTCGGAGTTCAAGATCTATAAGAGGTCTGATTTAAAAATCAGGGGCGCTCCATCAGTCCAAGGCCTTATCCTCGGAGTTCAAGATCTATAAGAGGTCTGATTTAAAAATCAGGGGCGCTCCATCAGTCCAAGGCCTTATCCTCGGAGTTCAAGATCTATAAGAGATTTGATTTAAAAATCAGGGACGCCCCATCAACCCAAGGCCCCACCCTTGGAGTTCGAGATCTGCAAGGGTTCTGATTTAGAAATCAAGGGCGCCCCATCAGTCCAAGGCCCCACCCTCCGAGTTCGAGATCTGCAAGGGNCACCCTCGGAGTTCAAGACCTCGAAGAGTTCTGATTTAGAAATCAGGGGCGCCCCATCAATCCAAGACCCCACCCTCGAACTTCAAGATATGCAAAAGTTCTGATTTAGAAATCAGGGGTGCTCCATCAGTCCAAGGCCCCACCCTCGGAGTTCAAGTTCTGTAAGGTTCTGATTTAATATCAGGGGCGCTTCATCAGTCCAAGGCCGTTTCCTCTGAGTTCAAGATCTGTATAAGGGTTCTGATTTAAAAATCAAGGGCGAGGGTCCGGGGTGGAAGCCTAGCCACCAGCATGAAAACACAAGAACAAAGACACTATCTTCAGTCTAGCCGTATCAAGAACCGGTTTTGTTGGCCACGAGTTTAGGCCAGCTGCCAAGATTCAATACAAAAAAGAATTGCTCCCATCAAATCTATGCGCATATGACTGATATGTATTATATTTAACAAACCCAAAACAGTTCCGAAGTGCGCGCAGAATTCCGGGTGCGCACACAAGAGNTAAGTGTTTGACCGGCATTGTTTATCTCTCTGACTGCTGCCAGCTGAGCACCAGGCTGCGACAGCCACAGGGTAGCATTCGCTCTGTGCCAGGCTGTAGGCAGAATTCCAGCGCAATTCGGCGCAAACAGCGCAAACGGCGCAAACGACGCAATCGGCGCAAGTCGGCGCAATTGGCGCAAACGGCGCAAGTTGGCGCAATTCGGCGCAATCGGTGCTTTCCAGCGCATTCCATCACAGTCGGCGCATTCCAGCGCATTCGGCGCATTCCAGCGCATTCGGCGCATTCCAGCGCACTCGGCGCAATCCAGCGCATGGCCAGCTACGGCCACTGAGCCCGCACGCACTGCAAATCTTGATCTGCCAAGCAGCATGGGCAAGGTCGAAGCATCGGCTGTAGTCAAAAACTGCTACAAGCCGATGTGTGTCAGCAAAATAGTGCACAAAGGGCAAAGGCATGCACCAGGGAATGAGGCTTGGAGTACAACATCCGATGCAGCAGTGTGGCTGCATGTGCAGGAGACGAGAACCCCTGAGCTGCAGGACACACCCATGGTCCTCGGCATGGTTTTGTGGCTCCCCAGGGGTCGGGGAACCGCCCGCCAGTGCCAGAATGACTGGGAGCAGGCATTCGCTGGCCTTGGCCGGTGAAGCAAAGCTCAGTGATGGCTGCATGGATGAGCGTCCAGGATGCTTGCGAACACATTGCATTTCCCTTGCTACGGCTTCACGGTTTTGTAGAGGTGCATACCACTTCATAAATTTTCCGGGGTGCCATTTTTCACGACCCAGTTTAGAAAGGTTTGTATTTTGAGCTCGCGGATGTATGTTCTGCAGGTGTATAGGTAAGGGTTCAGGTATTTGATTCGAAGTGGAGGATGTTGGCGGTTTTTTGTTTAGCGATTTTCTGCTAAGCTCTGAGCGAGTATATAGCTTTAATTTCCACCATGTCTGTGCATACTTACACGACTGTGACACTATTCCCCAAGCCACCATTGAATTTGATTAGTGAGGACCCTATCTATAGTCGTTCCAAGTCCTGGGGTTTCCTGGTGGTCGTCTCATGGTCTCATCATATGGGAGTTTCCGAAAATAGGGGTCCCGAATATAGTACCCTAAATAGTAGGATCCATATTATAAGGACACCAAAAGAAGGTACCCTAATTTTCGGAAACTCCCATATACTGGTGTTCCATGCTCCTCAGAGTGTTTGAGATCTATACACGCACCAGGTTCGGTCGTCGGGAGCTCCTTCAGGCTTAAAGAGCTTGGGGCTAGGGCTTCACTTGCAGCTCTCGAGCTGCTCGGTTTAGTCACTGGCTTGCAGACTTTACCCTGAAGCAGGGTGCATGTACACCGAAGTTGTGTCTGCTCACATAATTCATCGGCTCTGCTATCTGGTGGATGAAAGTCCTAAACTTTATTAAAGCCTCTAGGCCTCAACCCCCAGTAGATCTCTAGAATCTCCATCCTGCAATTCTACCCTTACCGTCTCGGAAGTGAATTTAAATGTAACTGTGGTACATTCCTGGGCCTAGGAGTTGTTTTTTCATCAGGTTTCTAAACCCTGAAGCCTCACCCGTGGCAACACCTTGCAGCCACGTTTTGCCGCTGGTGCAGGGGGCGGCTCGATCGACCAGGGTGTCAACTCCATACCGTCTATCAGCGAGCAGATATTGCTTGCGGTCTTGGGTTCAGAGGAAGGGTTCAACAGGGGTCAGGGGTCAGGGTCAAAGTATGACTGCTTATTGAAACTCGAATGGGTTCGATGTAGCCATGCACATCAAGACTTCTGAACTCCCTCAAGTCGACTCCAGACGAAGTGACACAGGTGTCAGAGAGCGGCTTGAATGATTAGCATTGCATAGTAATGCTATTCCTCAGCAACACTTGCATTGCAGACGCCGTGGCGTGAATACTACCAATTCCTCCTCTCACCATTGCAAATAGCTCTCAAACATGAGCAAATCCTATTCAATTCCTTATATAAGTCTCCCTGGCATGATTATTCTATACGATGCCTCAAGACCAGAATGGGGCTCTGACGGTCGTCTGGCCCAACACCGATACTGACACGGTGGGTGTCGCTCCGAGAATCTGAAAAGACAACTTAGGATCTGTTCTATTTTGCTGCGCTAGGCCTGCTCGGCTTGCTTGAGGGCTTTTGGTGACGTGCTCTATCATGTGGAAGAGTTATTTGAATGGGATGCTGCAGGATGCTGCATTGGGATACGGATGTTATGGCCAGGTCTAAAATTTCAATATTGTTCGGATGGACGAACCACGCGGTTCATGCTCTCTCGATACACCGTTTAGAGCTAGCAGGCATGCGGACAAAACTATGAATGTCATAGCAGAGCGAAACTACCATTTGCTATCAGAAGGCCTCATCACACATCCTAAACCTCTATATCCACGAATTAAGCCTATAACCCTAAAATACACCGGCCCACTTCACCGGGCAGGCAGCATGCTAAACCCTTTCAGAAAAGGGCCTTAATGAAACAGTATACGTATTATCAGAGGACTATATTGCTAGTGTTTACTCAGGCCCCCATAATACCTTGCAACAGTCTCGCCCCTAAGGCACAGGCGTTAAGAGTTGACATTCTGTGCTTTAAAAACCTCTCGGGATGCTTGCGGGTCCACGCCGGGAGCAGCTAAGGCTGGATGACAGTGATGATGAGTGAGGTGTTGTTGACACCTGGCCTAGGGTGGAGGCAATATTCTGTGTAGCACGTCGCCTCTTGAGATGTTTGAAATCTAGATCGGTTGCTTCTATTCTCAAATCGGTTCCACAGCCGTAGTGCAGAAATACTATGAAAGGCACAGCCCAGAGGCTTCTCGGTAGATCACTCAAGCCTCAAAGCCTGAACCCCCAAGCCTTACAATTCCCCGGTCCCCGTCCTTAGCCCAAAATTCCAAGGCTACCCCAAGCCCCGAAACCTAGGACCTGGACAGGTTTAGATCTCTGCCTGGCGAGCCATAAGCGGCCCGTCTCCCCGAGAGAGATCAAACGGCCCGGCTCGTCTGGCAAAGCTCTGGCAGGGAGGTTTCGACAGGACTCAGACTATGGTAGAAGCCATAAAGTTGGAACATTAGAACCCTCATGCGCTTAAGGTAAAGTAACTATATTATAAGGAATCCTAGCACTAATCATCCTAAACCAACGTTCCAACTTTCTGGGGTTCGCTGTAGAGTTTGGAGTTTAGGGTCTACATGGTGATTAGGTACTTGCAGCCTTATATGGTTACACTTATAAGTATATGACCGTTAAACCCCCTCTAAACTTACAAGAATCCTAAAACATGCACGTGCATTTGTCAGTACCTGTCTAGGAACTCAGATATAGCATCAGGATATTACCATTAGCGACCTGGGGGCTCAGGGGTAGAGGAATGTGACAACAGGCTTTGGAAGGTTTGAGCTAAGCGCTTTGCTTCTCTGAGCTTTTGGGTATAGCGTAGTACCCAGCAAGGCCTTCTTGCAGGCCTTGCGGTACGTCACTGATTGGTGTCATGATACTTGAAACTTTTCCTGTGCCCTACATATCAAACCCAGCAGCTGTTTTAGTCAACTCGCGCTTTCCCGGGGCTGATGCAGTCCCCACATCCCCGAAAACCACTAAGAGAGAGTGTTGCTAAAGACTTTTACGCATCCTCGGCGATTGTGTCCGGGTTGTGCGGGCACTGCGATTCTAAGATGGCTCCCGAGAGGTGTATTTTGCTACACTTGTACATCGCTAGGGTGCCAGAGCCATCGTACTTTTGGCTGTAAGGTTTCGGGGTTTGGGTTCAGGTATGATCGGAGGACGAGCAGGCAAGAGTGCAATCACTAGCATCTTCATGTGTCGGTACACTACCGTCTTTGTTTTCGACTCAAACAAGAAACCCCGAAAGCACAGTAACGCTACAATGTGTTGATATTATACACCGTTCTCGGCCCTGCGCTCTGGTTGGGACTTATGATGTGTAGGTCGAGCCTAGGTTTAGATGCCCGCAGTATATTCAAACCCGGACGTGCATCTGAAGCTCTGAGCCGAACCAACATGTAAAACACGGAGATGACTAGGTAGGGCTTTGGGACATTTTATATTTTCTCTTATTGGGCTTACGAGGATCTTATTCACTAATATTTTTCAAAAGCTTTAAAATTAAAAGCCCCACCTAGATGAAATCTAGGCGAGCTGGTAAGTCTGGAGTTTCCAGTCAAGCTTCAACGGATCCTCGAGCAGTGGCAGTTGAGTGTAGCATGGCTTTCCATCAACTTGAGGGCATCTTTCGGACTGTGGAAGGACACCTCCCTGTCAGAAGAATGGCTGCGTCTACCCACTCAGCCACGATAATGCTGAAAAGCAGAGAGCGCTGATAGCAGTGCTGTCAGTCCAAGGGCAAGAGGAGGGGCTCACCTCTGAGCCTTCGAATTTCAATATTCTGCCGAATGACAACCGAAGCTTCAGATGGACTTCGATTCTCGATGCTCAATCTAGCAACGACAATGCCTCAGGTATGATAGGTGTGCGAATGAGAGGCCCCTCCTGTGCTGTGAGACAAAGTCAAAGACTTCTCGCTCTGATCGGTGCTATGCGCATACGAAGTGCCAGCAGCATCTTCGATTTCTAGGGACGGATACGTCGTGTTCGGGACTTCATTCGGTCTTGGGGGTTCAGCTTTCAACGCCGGGGGTACTGATACAATCGCTCGCCTGGTTGTAGGCCTCTTGAAATGCCCTGAATCTAGCGTTCCACGTGTCCAGTCTGATCACATCCTAAAGGTCCTAAACTCGAAGTCATGCATGAACCCAATTCGAATTCGGACTCAGGGGCTTCTGGCTACGGTTTGCAGGTGTCTAGAACAGGCATGAGAACTTTGGTCGTTGGGGTATGGGGTTGAGCGAAGAGGGACCTAGGTTTGAGGGTCTGGCTTCCCCGGTTTCGTTGGCAGGTTCGGGCTCTGGTGTTTAAGGTTCGCGGTTTAGGCATGCTCTGCGAAGACCAGAACGAAAGAGAGAGAGAGAGAGAGAGTTGTCCAACAATATATTGAACCCCACAACAAAGGAGAATCACAGTGAACTTTCACATCCTCCCAAAGCCCCAGAAAACTGGGGGGGGGGCGGAAGAAGAGAGACAGCGAGCGAGCGGGCCCTGCCAGAATCTGGTCTAGACCCGATGACACTCGCTGCGACCACTCATACTTATTCCAGTCGCAGCTTCGCATATCCTGCGGAATCACAACGCCCCAAGCAGAACCGCTGTCAAAGGCTGGAAGGAATGACAAATGGCCCCACGCCCCAAGCCCTCGACACAGCTTGCTCTTGTCTGCTGGGGCCGAGGTGAAGCGTGAAGTCAAGGCCAGCCATTTACCGGGGCTCATAGCTGCAATTACATCATGGCATAAGGACAACGAGACTGTACTCAAAACCCCAAGCAACCTTCGAAGCCCTTTCTACATCGATGCATGGGTTCGGTTCAAGGCAATCCATACATCTTGATGCCTTTTTCCCGGGCTCTCATCATTGGAATTCTTACCCTCCCTTGCCAAACCTCCCCAACCCGTAAGAGTCGAAAGCTACGAAGCCTAAATGGGAGTTTCCGAAAATCGGGGTACCTTATTTTGGTGTCCTTATAAGAAGGATCCTACTATTTAGGGTACTATATTAGGGTCCCCCATCTTCTGAAACTCCCAAATTGAAACCCCAAGGGCTCCGAGTGTGAGCGCCGAAGCCCTAAGAGCTGCCTCAGAGCCTCACTTGGTTCTGCCGAGTTGTGAGCGCCAAACAGAAACCCAGCAGCTTCAATTTACTGCCCGGCCCTGAAGCGGAAATTGAATGTTGGCTCCTATATGACACGGGTTGAGATCACAACTTAGAGCTGTGGATCTATTCTCAGGGTTCGTCCCACCGGAAAATTCGTTCAACACCCGTCGCAACCAACAAAAATTGTGAAAAAACCCAACCAGGTATGTATGCAATAATGATACCTGAAAGCTGGGGTTGACGAGGCCATGCTCTCCAAGTTGGATCCAGATGGGCCAAGGCTGCACTGCAGGGTGTGGGAGTCTAGGTATTGTAGTGGCCATAAGACTTACAATAGGGCTTCGGGGTATAGTACACTATACTTTTAGTAAGGAACCCTCAGGAATAGAATAATCGAATAATCTTGGTAGTTATTTAGGCCCCTAGATTCCCTAGATTGTGGTATTCCGCATCCTCCCTTGGGCCCTGGGCTGGAAGGGGCTTGGTAATGGGCATCGGTAGCTCCATCGCGGGATTTCTGTAGGGTTTAGGGTTTTTGAGGGTTCTTCGAAAGGTCCTTTCAAAGCCGGGACCTTGGCAACAGATGCCCTCAGGAGACTCTGCAGGGCCCTGTTTTGCACAACTGCCCGGGGCGCCTATACCAAATCTTGATTCTCGGGACCCCTTTATCATTAGAGCTCGCCACAGTGAAAGATGTGGGGTTCTTTGTCTCTCCACTTTAGTTATTCTGTTACATACATATCAACAAACGCGTGAATAATACCACACGCATGCATGTGTATGCATTGTGTAAAGTACCGGTTCAGCAGCATGTGAACGAAGTTGCCTGTACTTTCCTCATTGCTAGCCTTCCCTCATGGGATCAGCTTTCGTCGTTATTTCGTCGTTATTGCTTGTACAGAGCATACAGTCAGGTTTCAACCTACATGAAATTTGCCTGTCAATGCCAAGCCAAACTCAGGAGCAAGCCACACTCCAATTTCGTCTCAGAGTGTCACCTGCAAACTAAGATCGTGTAACTGAAAATCCCTTGGGCTCCAGTTACCGAGCTAGAAATGGTGGGTTACTGCATTACAGAGTACAGGCTACAATGATGTAACTAGGGCCCCAAACCTTGAAAACCCAAACCCTATAGACCCTACGTAAGCCTCACCAGGCTCATCGCGAACCTTGGCGAAGGTCTCAATGGCAAGGAGAGCTGGGATGCCCAATGATTCGGGGCGGGATCTTCGCTACCTTTTCAGGCGCATTCCTGTGCAGAAGCCGGAAGAATCATCAATATTACTCCTGTTAGCCTAGGGTACCAGAAGCCACAAAAGCCTCTTCTACAGTTGTTGTCGAGGCCCCCATACTAACGTTTATTAATCCGCGAGAAAATTACGCGTCTTAAAGCACCCAGCCGGCCCTAAAATGCTGGCCTTAATAATTATCAATACTATTTTTTTTTTTTTGGGGGGGGGGGAGGTCCTTTATATTTATAGTATAATGGGCCCCAAAACCCTATTTTAATTATTGAGGCCCCCATGTTATTTCAAACCCTAAGGCTCCCCCCCAGAGCTGCCTAGGCCCAGAGCTGGTGCAGGCCTTCGTCACGGCAGTGCACGCCTGGAGCCTTGAATTGCACATGGGAGTTTCCGAAAATAGGGGTACCTTATTTTGGTGTCCTTATAATGAGGATCCTACTATTTAGGGTGCTATATTAGGGTCCCCTATTTTCGGAAACTCGCACATCGACCGGCGCAGCGATCCAAGTGACCCGTGAGACTTACAGCGAACCCCAGAAAGTTGGAACATGGATTTAGGAGGATTCGTGCTAGGATTCCCTGTACTTTATCTTAAGGCCATGAGGATAATGATGTTCCAACTTTCTGGCTACTACTCTAAACCCCCTTCCGTTTAGGGTTGAGGATGCCAGGCTGAGGGCTCAGGCTTTGGATTTAGGATATTTGACTGTGATGTGTATTCGGCATCTAAGGGCCCTTATGGGGATTCCCAATACTCATTCAGATTTTTTGCCTAGAGTGGGGAGAACTTTCATTGACTACTAGTACAGCTCAGCTCTTTTGCAATCAGTCTAATGGTTGATGTTGGTAGTCTATGAGGGTAGGATGTTTGGATGTGGGGCTTTTGGGCTTGCTGCATATACGAACAGTCCCGTATTTGCAAAACACTGACGCAGTGAAGCCGATGATGCTGCGAATGGTCCATCGAGTAGCAAGACTGTACCGAAACTGTAGAGCAGTAGCGACTAGAATCCTAGAAACACCAGCTTTTTGCTGGTTTCAAGGCTTCCGGTCATTGCTGGTCGCAAGCAGCCCAATGGCTCACAGCGAATGTCACGTCGCCAAGGAAGCCCTGAAAAGCCCCTCTCGGACACAGTGAGATGCCCAAGGTTTCACGCGAAGTGCTTATATTTTATACCCGTTCTGGCTCTGGTCTCTGGTGGGTGTATGGTAGGCCTTGTTAGGCAATGCTGGTATTCTGAGGAGTGTCTATGCATCACGAAGACCCTTGAAGGGGTTCCGCTACGCATACGGGTACTTTGAGGTCAACTTACATACTACAGAGATACATGGAGGCACTGCATTGGTACTTAGCAGAAGGATGTAGGGTACCAGGGTTTGGTGTTGAAGTTGTCGAGGGTGCGGAGGAGGAGGGTTCCAGTAAGGATTCAGGAGTTGATCTAGTGTATTCCTGGCAAGTGCCAAGAGTAGAGCTCTAAGCCAGGAAAACTCTGCCCTTCATGAGCTTCCTTCTAAAACCCTGCCAACTCGGCACATACAGTAAATATGATATAGGGGGAAGCAATTACCAACACTGATTGTGGGGTCCCTGTTATAGTTACAGTAGAACATACCCCAAAACCATATTTGCAGATTACGGTCCCTGTGTTACTTGGGCTTGTAGTGTTTGACTATTTCGCGATGCTGAAGGTTCGAGTACCACGGTCATGGAAGATGACACTCAAATGCCTATAAGTATAGTGTAGGACAATATTAGAATTATTGCACTTTCCCGGAGCACTGGTACAGATCCTACCTGCTGGTTGTCAGTATCAGGGTTTCAGGGTTATGGCTTTCGGGCTTAGGGTTTGGGTTGTTGGCTCTTAGGGTGTTTAGTGCTTTACGGTTTTTAGGGTTTTGGCTTGTGGGGTTTAGAGTGTAGCATGTACCAGGACTTTTTTCGATCGACTTTCTCGACTCCCAGCGCGGCTGAGCAAAACGACTCGAGGTTTGGAGTGTCTCTCGGCTTTCAGCATTCAAATCCCCGAACTGGAGCCACAAAGCCTGACATCCGCAAAAAATATGCAGGTGTTCATACCATGTGTGAATGGCCCTACTCAACAACTCCAAGCTACGTGTACAGTACTATGTTGTGGCGCTAACTGCCGTGATGTACTATATGGGTGCAGGGTCTGTTGTTTTCTCGTTGAGGGTAGACCGCTGTCAGTGTCCATACCAGCGGTCAGTCAAGCATTGACAGGGATCGCTGAAGACTATGCCTGACTATGCACTAATTATGTAGTAGGACGACTTTGGAAACGAATTCCAAACTCCAACTCTGTCTCTTCCTGATGCACCAATCCAAGAGTACCCACTTCAAGACCGTGCAGTGACTTCTTACATTCGCCCCATGAGTTCGAGCACACCAACTACTCATGGACATGCAACAGGTAGTTGCCCCGGCTCACAAAACTAAACGCCCAAGTGTTACACGTTGGTTATACCGTAGATTTTGTATGATTTAACATTAGTAGTAGTAGTTGTGGTGGTTGTTGTTGTGTAGTTGTAGTAGTAACAAAAAAATAGTAGTAGCAGCAGCAGCAGTAGTAGGAGTAGTGGTATAGTCGAGAGTTCATGGTGTCCAAATCCGATGCATCGGTCTGCCACAGACACACGGCAGCAAACTCGAAACTGATGACTGCGTGCTGATGTAGCACCGGAATCGTTGCTTGCGTACCCAATGCATTGTGCATGGCATTGAAAACGTTAGCCTTAGGCCTTGACCGACTGCTCACATCGGCTTCTGGCAGCTCCGGCGCAAAAGCGTGCGCAGGGTGCACGGTTTCACAACGCCCGACCAAAGCATGGACGGCAGAGCAGACAAGGTTTCCTAACACAATACATAGGTTAATTGTTCTGAAGCTGTCATATTTTCAGACGATGCGGGCTTTAAAGTGTGTTCAATAGCACCTTCAGTTCTTAACAGCTGCATGTCTTAGTCTTGGATGATCGTCAGCTCGGGCAATGCTTTAGGCATTTATAAAGGTGTAAATTTCACAACCACTACTCCTTAGCAATCGATCAGGTAAAATGCTTCCTTGTATAGTCACGAAAAAACACACCCATATTCCCCCACTGAATACCAAACTGGACGACTCGGAAACAGTCTGAATCCTGGACGAGCCTGCATCTTACCTCTGTGCATAGGCGCATGCAAAGAGGTTCAGCGAGCGAGCATCAGCAACTTCGGAATACTGTCACAAGCATGTCGGGGCCGATCGTCAGCAGTATTCTACAATTCTATTCATACCCAAGTTTCCTCTGGCCTCAGCATGTGCATCAAAACCAAAGTCCTGCCAAACTTAGTATCCACAATCTTTATGCCACACGCAGCTTCCGAACTGGCTTCAACATCTGCATCAAAACCCAAACCCTACCAAGCATAGTATCCTACAACTCAACAAGCTTCGAGCTGCGCCGCCCCTGCATTGCACAGGCGTTGGCAAGTGTGCTGAGTTTAGACTATCGGGACTCATCAAATGTGCATTTCGGGGACATAAATGGAAGTAAGATTTATGGCGAAGGAAGTGGCGCTTTCGGCTTTGGAAGTGTTCCACACATTGCTCGGTACACTTGCCATAGAAGAATTCGAGCATCCCGCGTGCCAAGCAAGAACAAGACGCATCCCACCCGCAGGATAAGCCCTAGCATCACCATGGCCCTAGACATATAAGCCCTTTAAGCCAGCAAGTTCGAACCTTTAGTTTGTGGAAAACTTTAGCGCAAGAGTCTGTGCCCAACCCCGGAACCGGGGACAGGGCTTTGGACTATGTTGTTTCGGTGTTTGGTGCGTGGATGCATCGTATAGCCTGGCCATGGGTCGGCGCCGGTAGCAGCGAGGAATGGCCCAGCTTCTCGGCGAAGTTGTTTGCATAGCATCGGGTACCAGAGAAGTGCTAGTAAATTAGTTGCTTTGAGGGTTTCTTGAAGGTCGTAGGTGTACCCTAAACCCAAACAGATCCTAAGACTTCAGGTCATAAACCCAAAGCGAGCCTGGTTTTGGGCGCTCCGTTGTGCGAAATGTGGGGCATTGAGGGTTTATAGGGTCTAAGAACCTGAAGTGTGTCACATGCGTGCCGTTGCTTGCCCATCTGATCCCGGAGGATCCCCACCCCACCCCCCCCCCCAAAAAAAAAAAACAAACATACACCCCTGGCATTGAAAGGCTACAGCGTTAGTGTGATGTGGGTTCGGAATTCAGAGTTTCGGGCTCAGGGGTGTAGTGTCTATGGGGCTTAGCATAATAGGAATTTAGGGTCTCTGTGGTTCGGGCTTCGGGTTTAGCAAATGCACTTCTCAAGCGCTTTGAAACCCCTGAACCCTCATGGCAGCTTTAATGTTGGATTTTCCCTGCAAGCTAAACCTCAAAACCCTTTAACCTGGCGAGCCCGAGGACTAACAGTTCGAGCTGCCCAAGAAAAGCTAAAGTAGATCAAACTATAATTTTGCAGTCATGGTTTGGACATCTAGACCTGACCTCTAAATATCCTAAACCTCATCGTAACGTGCTGTCATCGTAACAGAAGGTTGAACAAAATGTTAACGCCATCTAGTATGGTATATACATTGAGGGCCCAAATATCTGCAAAGAACCTACTAGTACTATATTGGTACTTGGACCCCTTGGGCTATAAACTCTTAAGGTACGCCACGACGGCGGGATGGCCGCATCACCAGGTCCATGCTCAGTTGCAGTCAGCGCCTCAAAGTGGTTTGCTGTGCCAGAAATGCCTCATGTTTAAGCATGTAATATGGGGGTCGGAAGACGAACAAGCAATGATATTACCCTCTAGTCCCTATATAAACAGTATCTCACTAGCCCCCCCAAACCTTATCCTAAGTGTTACGGCCCCTATATGGCGGAGAGCTCTGCTTGCTGCGAGGAGGAGGCCTGTCTTGGTATGAACCTCGGAGGTATTGCACAGCCCCTTGTAGGTCGAAGGCACAGTGCTTCCCAGTGGATGTCGACTTTTCGCTACCTGCTCAGCCTCGTTCTGTGGAAATCTTGATTATTTCATATCTAGTTAATATTGCGTTAAATTGAATATTTGATAGTTATCGTTCTCCTACCCAGAAGTAGTAGCATTAGACCCCCCATGTCCACGTGTGACGCATCTTGGATCCTTTGCTTTGCAAGGCAGCAGCCGCAGTTCCCGCACTTGCTGTGGCCGCAGCCAAACACCGTGTTGGCGACAGGTGAGCTTCGGCTTTTGGTGTTTCAGCAAGTGAGGAGCTTTGTCGGAACCCTAACTGGTCCTAAATCGTAGTAGGATCAGCACAAGGAGTGCAGGACAGATTTTGAGATCCCGATGGTTGTGTTCGAGGCTGAGAACTTCTGAAAACTGGTGCTTGCAAGATGTGCTGGTAGCAAAACCGACTAGGATTCTTCAAGTCCTTGAGAAAGTTGCAAGGAAAGATCCCGTGCATAGTGTTCAGCAGTTCGCGCTTCGGCGTTTAAATATCCCTGGAAGCCTGGTGAAATGAGGCTTCATGCAGGCTTAAGGGAGAGTATGCGACTATATCGGTACATAACCTGTGCAAGCCCTCTCTAAGAACCCTGTACAGAACCCTATGTGGGTAGCTGGACTTTGTGGGTGTGGGGTGAGTCGAAGCACAGCTCGAGCCTGGCAATGCTTCGACGGTGGCGCCAAAGATAGTGGCTGCAAAGACTTGTACACGGGGCGAGATATTATCCAATTCGTTTAGAGTTCCTTGTCATGCTTTCAACATATTTAAGTCCTAGAACAGGTAGGTTCTCTAGGCTAGCTAGGTCAATCTTGATCTTCAAACCCTGCGCCTGAAGCCTCGCGTGCCTTGAGTGTGAGCTTCGAAAACCTTCAGCTTCCGAACTCCAGAGGCCTAATTTTAATAACCCTAAACCCTAAGCCCCTAAACCCTAAGCCCGATAACCCTAAACCGTCCAGCAGGATCTCCGGGATGCTTCTATGGCGGGTGGCAGCCGCCTCGGCAGGCCTTTACCTCAATCTTTAGGGGGGGTTTGGGATGTCAGGTTATTTATCCAAGTTCCACTTCCTGGGTTTGTTTTGGCCTGGCTCTGTGCGCCTGCTCCACCAGGCTTTCGTACATTTATCTTGAGGCCTCAGGCTGGAAAGCTTAAAAATTCAAGGTTTCATAGGGCTGAGATCCAGGAGTGCAGTCGGTGAACTTTAGATTTAATATTCAGACTGTATGGCTTGAAACTAAGAGCTGTTAGAAGAGTCCTCCTGAACTCCAGGCCACAAGTCTCAAGCTTCATTTACGGCGAAGGGTTTCCAGATAGCGCGATGGCTTCATCAAGGTTTTAACGAAGGAGTCCCTCAGTCAGTGTCAGCATACGGCTTCTCGGGGCTTTGAAGACTGCAGACTTTGCAACGTCTCACAATAATAGGAATACTTAGGTCCTGAGCCCTTGATTGCCCAGGCTCATCATTACCAGGACTGTAACTCTGAAAGGTGTCTGAAAGCCCTAAGCCCTATGTGCCTTCCCATGTGCCCTAAACCCAAACATTTCACCTCTGATCATAGGTAAAGTTAGCACATACCATGTCCATTGTCCAACCATGCCCACCCTCCTAGGCCACCTGAAGACCCAAGCCATAGCAACCTATACCTCAACCTCCGACCCCCCTCCAGAACCATATCATGAATCCATTATATTTCATAACGACCTATGACCCCATCCGCATACCACCTCAATACCCATCTGATGAAACCCATTACAAAAAAAACCATGGACAACCCCCATGAGACAACCCCCTAGAAAACACTCTCAAACCCATAGCGTGCCCCACCACTCCGGAAAGCCCATAGTAACCAATCCGAAACTCCTAACCTGAGCGCATGGAAATGGTTTGTACATAGAGTTCACAGCCGTGGGAATAAGGTTTAGGGTTAAGGTAGTAGCACCAAATTGGCACCAAAGCAACCACGCCCCTGTTCTGCTGCTTGCGCTGGACTACCAGAACGACCCCCACAACAACGACATGAGAAGGACGAACGTAGTTGCTGCTGAAAAAGCAGGGGTCCAATAGCAACTGTTACTTGCATTCCGCAACCGTTTCTCCTAGTGCTTGGCAACTGGCAAACCTCTCTTCCGCGAGAGCCATGATTTCCATCGCTTTGTCTGATGCGTCTGAACTGGCATTAGACGCCAAGGATGCTGACGTTTCAGTCCTGTGCAAACAATGTGCGGTGCTGAAGCTATGCTTCCAAAGAGGCTTCTTGGTCACTCAGAGTGACTTTGTCCGTGCCTTGGCTACCCACATCATCACAGGTGCTGATGAGATGATGAGACTTTGCTATGCTGCGCAGTTTGATCCCGTTAATATTGACCAGTTTGCGCGGTGGGCAGTCTATGATGGCAGCGGTGCACCTGCTGAAACTACCTCCGATTTGCGCAAGTTTGCTTCAGCGTGGCTTTCGCGAGAATTCCGAGTGTGCCGTCCTGACGAAGTAGATTCCGATGACACTGACAGGCTCCTTGCCATGGCCAATGGCGACACTTCTAGCGGCGAAGAGTACTAAGTACTACGTTGGCTAAGCCATTTCTGTGGGCAATGGCGGCAAAGTCCCAAGCATCCGAAGCGCAGTCCTTGTTGGGAAAGTATTCGTATTCGCACGGGTTGGGCCTTTCGAGAGAACAAACCCGATATTGATAACGTGTTTAATCACGTCGATCAACTGCTCACCAACGATGGGCTCTTAGAAGATTCCTTTATGCTTTTCGTGAGCATACGGAGAGCACTTAATTATTGAAATTCCTGTTGATATGTCTTAAGAGGAGAATGTCTAATGAAAGCCACTAAGGAACTGACAGATCTATTTGTCTATATGTATATATGTTTATATACATATATAAATATATACACATATATTCAGCGGATGGGTTACTTAACAACGTATAAATACAAGTGAAATATACCAAAATAGATACGAAATGAAAGTAAATGAAAACGAGTTCTCAAATCGAATTAATGCATAAAGGAAGTTAAATAGAAGTATATGAAAGTTTATTAGATAATCAGATGTTTTTGAAATTGCCTGCGATGTATCTCTTTTTCAATGTAAAGTTCAAGAAAATACAGAAAACTTAGTAAAATACTATTCGGACTTAACGGATGAAAAACCAAAGAATCCTAAGTGGATTAACGAAAGTATATATTAAGGACACTGAAGAGAATTATGGCGAGGTAAACAATCCTGAACGATTCATTAATAATCCAGTAGTCTTCTTTCAACAAGTTTTGGTATTCTGGATTCTTTCCCACTTTTATCCCCCAACGGTGTGCTTAATTATATACGGAGACCATGTCCAATTTTTCTCGGGGTAAGGCTTTCGGGTTGGGTGTTATGGGTTTTCTATCGGGGGGGCATGCTACGGAGTTGAGTATGCTGTGTGCTATGGGGATATGCATGGTTCCATACTATGGGTTCTTCAGGTGGGGGCTCGCGTCGGGGTCTTTCGGTGGAGTTGAGGTTGAGGCATAGGTTGTCGTGGTTTGGGTGCGAAGGGGGGGTGCATGGTTAGAAAATGCAAATGGTCTCCACTAGTTGCAAAACCCTCTAATGCCTAGATGGGCCCAGAGCAGAGCTTCGTTTCCTTCCGATGCAGGTTTCGCCACTCTGCTGGGTACGCGCCGGTACACCGCCACGGACGCCTCCGCGATGGGAGGCCCTGCGCCGTAATTGTGGGGCGCTTTAGGGTTAGCCTTGTAGAACCTGTAGGATCTAGGGTTCAGAGGATTTTCCCGTAGTGGGGCTTGAAAGTAGGTCTCAGGGGTTGAACAGCGCGTAAGGCTTCGGTGCGTTTTGGGGTTAAAGGAGGTTCAAGATCTTGGGGGGCTTAGCATGTCGTTAAATAAAATTTGTTAAAGCCATGGGATCTAGGGGGTCGGGGGTCTAGCATTCAGGGTATCCGGCAGCTACTCGTGCTTCATGTGCGCATAGTCATGCTTCTTCTGCCGGCAGAGCTATGGAGCTACCGGGAGCTTGCATCTCGTGTTCAGAGTGTTATTATCCCTTCGTGGAGATTTCTGTTCCTTGCATTTTGGAGTTTAAGTCTTGGGGTGTTGGGATCTTGTTATCCTTGTTCAGGGTTCAGGGATCGCTGTCGGTGGAGTTAAGTGTTTGGGGCTACTGGGGTTTAGGGAATGGGGTGTCGGGATCTATCGTTTCCTTCTTCAGGGTGCAGGGGTGCTATTTGGCAGGGCTTGGGGTTTAAGGGTGAGGGTTTGGGGCTTCAAAGCTAGTCAGGCTGGTTGTTAGGGTGAAGTTTCCTGAACTTGTTCGTATGCGACACTTCCATACAGTTTTCCAGCAAAGGCCCTTGATGGTCCTTGATGTACCACCACGAATTCCGCTTGACATTTTTTGGGCGACGACAATAAGCACTGCGTTGATGTTTCCGCATCGGGGCGTCATGGACCGGGAACTCCGTTTATGGGCAAGGACTCCGCATTGGACACTAGAATCGATGCACTATCACGACGAGCAGGGACTGCCCGCTTTGCCGAATACGGGAAGCAGGCAAGCCCATCCAGAAGTGAAGGCGTGGGGATTGCAACGGTTTTGTAGAGATGGCTATGCGTGCAAAGGGTTACTACGGTTTTGGGTTGTTTCACTGAGTGGGTTTAGGCGAAGGATCGCATGTCAGTTCCTGAACAGCTGGTATGTCTGGATATTTCAGGGTCGGCTTGATGGTTCTGCGTCTTGCAGGGCCACCCAAGTGTAGGCTTTAGTGTAGTGGTGACTTTTCCTTCTGGCCAACCATTCATCTTGGAGTTTGGGGTAAAAAGCGGCTCCAGCTCTGCAGAGCCTCCGGGATTCACGGCAGAGTCTCCATCTTGCCCAGGCGCCTCGGGATCCTCTCGTGCAATCCTTGATCGAGGAGGGCGGTGCCGGATGGCTTGTCTGACCCTATGGTTTGAATCATACCAAATCTCGCCTTTTTTTGCTAAAACGGCGTCGGCTTGGTGAAGCCCTTGGGCTAAAATTGGTTGTTGTTGGTGTTGGATACAGCAACCCGTCATGAGAACTTGCGCAAGTCCGGTTGGCAGGAGGGTAAGAAACAGCCCCAAGCCCGTGGTGGCAGCCCAGAGCCACCCAGATCATTGAACAGAAGTTTAGGGTGCCTAAGCTCTTTAGCTCTAAGCCCTAATCTCTAACCTGTAACAAACTCTCTAATAATGTCTTTCTAGTATTAGTTCGGCAGCATCTGGAGCTTTATAGCTCAGGCCAGATGCCCAGAGAGCGACATGCTGAAGCCTTGCCTGAATTGCGGGGGTTGGTAAACCCTAATATACTATACTATAATATTCTATGCTACTAAATACTATAATATAGTAAACTGTAGTACTATGCTACACGACAATACCTGAATGCTCAGCTTTAACGAAATAGGGTTGTTGTTGCCGCTTCTTCATCCTAAAGAGTTCACGGTGTTCGTCTATTGAATTTGGAAAGAAAGTGTGACGATGCGGGAGTTTCCGAAAATAAGGGGTACATTATTTCGGGGTCCTTATAATCAGGATCCTACTATTTAGGGTACTAAATTAGGGTCCCCTATTCTCGGAAACTCCCATGTAGTGACCCTGCTCTCTGAACCCAAGACTAGACCCACTGAGAAGAGGGACCTAGCACGTTCCACTTCACCAAAATTCACCAAATTAAAGGTGGGCCATTGAGTCCTGCAGCCATGATCGTTAAACTCCTCTAAACCAGTAGAGCCACCCCTTAAACCCCTGAACCCTTGAACCATAAAGCTCTAAGCCAACAAGCTGTCACCAGGAGTTGGGCATCGAGCCCTCCGAGGAGAATGACTTCGCATGGATGCGCGGCCGCAAGCGCTGTGGGCCAGTGGTAAGGGGCTTTGAGAGTGATAGAGAAGACAAAGTCATGAGGAGTAGTACCCCCATCAGGGTATCATAGTACGTTTATGCTCAAGCCTCTTCTTATTATTTCTGCATATTTCAACCGAGGAGTAGATTGTTGAGGCTTTTGTGTCTTGGGAGTAGAACCCCGACCGACTAAACCCTTGGTTTCGGCGGTTTAGTGCTTGTCTCCGGGCTTCTGCCCGGAAGCCGTGGGAAAGCTTTGGAATTCTTGGCTCTTCCACCCTGATGCCGAATGTAAGCCTTGGGCAGTGCGGGCCGGAACGGGGGGTTCTGGGGAGTTGTGTAGCACCTAAATTAAGTCGTGTTTATATAAGCTTTCAGAAACTGACAATGGCAAGAACAGTAGAATATCTTGTGTCGTTAGTCTTCAGGGCGGGGGGTCTTTCTCCAAGGCTCCTTGTACTCAGCGGTGGAAACTGCTTCTAAGCAAATACTACTCAAATAGGCCCGAGGTGCTGAACCCAATATTTAAGTTGGGATACTCAGTAGCAATACACCCTTATATTAATATTTGGGCTTGGTACTTGGCACTGCGATAATATAGCCTTACATTCAGGCCCCGATATTAAGCGCTTGGACCCTGAACTCCAGTCCGGCAGTCGGTTTCGGGTGTAGGGCATAGCATATTTGTGGAATGAACCCCTCAGAGCCATGCCAGTCCCAGTTGGTGAATCCTGAGGCTTTGCTGACAGGAGACTTAAGAAACGTCGGAATATGCCATATAGTCACATGCATAGAACAAGGCGGGTGATTCCGGGCGTGGCATCCTGGAAAAGTGCAGCCGACACTCTAAATGCCCAAAAAACCTGGTGGACCCTAAACATGCCAAGTCTTGTCGGCCCCATGACAGTGACCTCGCGAACTCGTTGACGCTTCGGATCTGAACCCTACACCCCCCCTTGCCGTTGTTGGCCATCAGTTTGCAAGACCAAGGGCTCAACCAATCATGCGTACCCTAGGCCCCAAAGTATCAGATCTCAATGCAGGCCCGACCTTCGTTAGTAAGACTTGACCAAAGAGGAGCCTGAATTAGGGACGATTCGTGCTACGGTTCTTTAGCTTTTGCGAGAGGATGGTGCTGTCCCAGTTTCAGGCAGTCACATACCGTAAATCCTAACCCTAACCCCCAAACAAGCCCAGACTTAACTCTCAAGCTTGTGATGGTGTGAGTGTCGAAACCGTAACACCTGAACCCTTGACATTGAAGCTTCGGGCACACGATGCTCAAGCCTGGTTAGAGAAACTTCGACTTTGTAGTGGCTTTAGGGGATTGGAGGTTTTGGGCTCAGTCCGTCCCCTCAGCCGTTTTGGCTCTGTAGCTTTTTTGATCTCCCCAGCGGCGGGCCACTAGCGCAGCTTTGTTGGCAAGACTTGAGAACGGCTGTGGCGAGGGACAGACATATGCATGAGAACTCCAGATAGATGATCAGGGTCGTGCGTGTTTATTCCGAAGCGAGCTCTTGGGTTTCCGGAACACACGAAAAACCCTAAGCCGCAATCTTCAGAAGGTCGGAAATCCTGGACCGGGGGAGGGGATTTGGTGATTTGGGGTTGAGGGCAAAGGGTCTAGGAGTTTACGGGTAGGGAGTGAAAGACATACTGGGTTCAGGGCTTAGGGAGTTTAGGGCTTTGGGTTCAGTGTGTTTTCGGTTTAGGGTCTAGGGGGGGTTAGTAAGGGGGACCGGGATTTGGTGGTTTGGGGTTCGGGTCTTAGTATAGGTATCTTACTTTACTGCTCTTAGGAATTATGTCGTATTTTTCTGGTAATATAATTTACGGGGATTAATAAGAATCTTGTTTTTATTCTGGCTGTAAGGGCGGCTAAGCTTATATGATCCCAGTAATTAACTACCAACAGAGGCTGTAACAGAGGTATCTTGAATGATCTTCATAATTAGTTACCAATACTAGTTTAGTACGGCCCCCTATTCCACTAAGCCAAGTACTGGTAGGATTTGGACCCGTGTGCTAAGGGTTTATATAGGGCTTAACCGTCTATGTCCCGGGGTTGGACTTGCTGGGGCTGCCTTTCCGACTCCTGCTCGGGCTTCCTGAAGGGCTGTTCTTGGGCCGGGAGGCTCTGTCTAGGTGTCAGCAGACGGAGACGCTTTCTTGGAGTCTACGGGTGGCAAAGTACAGTGGGGCGGCGTAGGCTCATCCTAGCAAGGATGGGAGCCCTGTGTCCTTTGATCTCGCTCTGTTTTGCGATTCCGGGTTCAGGATTGAGAATTTGGATTTTGGGTTTGGTCTTTGGAGGTTTAGGTTTCGGATTGTGGGGCGTGGTGGGTTACAACTCAGCACAAGCCTGCAACCGCCCCTGCTTCCACCCTAAGCCGCCGGGGATTTCTGAGGTGAAGACCGCGCACGGTGCCGTCAGCTGCTTCCCCTTTCGTAGCTTTGAGAAGGGGGCGGGGAGAAGACTTAACACTGGGACAAAGGAGATGCGGGTGTCGCATTCAGTTTTTTTCTTGGGGGATGTAATGCCTAGGATTCAAGGAGAGAGGAATCCTTAGATGTTGTGCTCTATGAATTCGTAAACAAGACTACATAACCTCATAGAGTGCGCCGCTAGATCAGGCCCCAAAGAATCCGAAAAGAGGGACTCTTTGTTGGAGCTCTTTGGCCTTATGGTGCTGCCATGTCAGTACTCGAAGTTGTACTGGCCAGCTGTGTGGCTCGGCACCGCATGGACGACACTGATACTTTGTAAGGGCTGTGAAGGACCTTTGCTGGGACGTTGCTCTTATGAGTCTTACGACCGCTCCTCTACAACTGTACTTCTGATTGCCCGATCTCGAGGCTTCCTTTCAAGGATCCTTCGTCAATATCGCTTCCATTCCGTTCTGCAACTCTCCTTATTATGCTTTCCGCTCAAGTGCAGGCTTGAACATGACATGGAACCCGAATCTGAAAAGCTTCAAGCCTGAACCCACACTTCAAGCCCCCGAAACGAAAACGGAAGCAGAAACCGAAAACAGCCGAAATGGCAAAGAATGGAGGGACCCAAAACTTTCCGGCCCACACAGACAGCCATCATAATTTGCCGCTAGACTTAGTCATGTACCTCCCTCCCATGGTTAACCACGGTTCACATGCCAACGTGTTCGGGGCCGGAGAACGCAACAACTAGGTTGCTGCTTTCGACAAGGTTAGCGAGCTCCACAACCTTTTTGACCATGAGCACCCGGAAACCAAGAACTCCCAATTGACCTCTCACCCCTAGCATTACCCCAACCAGCTGGATTACTATTGCTCGTGTTTCACCGGTGGTTTTGAATTCAGCCTGATACTTTCACCCTATGCTCTCAAGCCCGATGGATTGGCTGCAGAACGTGCGCACCAGAGAAGCGGACTCGCTCAGCATATCAAATGTGCTGATGCTTCCAGCCTGTTTGCTGAGCCCTTGAACCCTAAACCTTCATGATGTATTTCTTTGCTTCAGGTGCCGTTGTCGCCTTTGCCACAGCAGCCGGCGCGATGCCGTGTTGAAGTGAGGCAATATTGGGGGTGCCTTAGTAATTAGACAAGGGTCGTGGGTTTTTCGAAAGGTTAATCATGAATGGAGCCGTGAGAAATAATGTCCCTCACTACTCAAGGCCCCTATTTGAGGGCTTCACCTGGACCCTGCGGACTTAGTGCTGGAGCTGTGCTGCAAGATTTAGGGTCATGTTTTCATGGATTGGGAGGTGACTAGGATGTACGGTGAAGGACCAACACTTAAAGAACACTTACTTTGGATGTTAAAGTTCAGGACTCGTGTCTAGGCCTTGGAAGGTGTTACTGTGAAGGTGCAGGACCCTGTAGGATGCATGGTTGCTGATCTGTAGGGTTGAGGGCTACGGTGGTGGGTACGTTTAGTAGGCTTCGTGCTGGTCACGGTGTCTCGGTTCTGTCAGACCCTAAGACCGAAAACCTGAAACCGCAAACCGCAAACCGTGGCCTTCGTGGGTCTGGGTATTGTGCTTCTGCTTGCATGGCAGTCTTTCCGTTAGCCGAGGGTCCAAGTCAAGTACCGCCATAACATGTGCTATGTGCTTTGGCTTCCGATGGGATTCTATATGGGGCCAGCATATAACATGCATGTGGGCATGGACCCTGCTAGAGTCACAGAGTTTCAGGTGAGGGTTCCAAGGTTGAGTTTCGGAGAAGTCGCAACAATCAGTTGAACAAAGGCTTCCTAAGCTGGGTTCCTGCTGCGAAACAGAATAATGCAAGTTACCATAACGAAGGAAAATGTGTCATCAGCTTATACTAAGTTCATTCTTGTGACAAAGACTTCAAGGCTCCGAGTCGTCTAGAAAGAAAGTACCTGCGCCAACGCGAGACCCGTCAAGAGCCATGATGCCGCAGGCCGTCTGCCCATGACACTGATGATGACGATGATCTAATTGCCATCGAAGAGGCCAGGCAAGCTGGTTCAGCGTTTCGAGTGCTGAGCTGCAGTTGTATCTATACGGCTGAAGATTCAAGGGGAGGATTCAGAATCAGGGAGTAAGGCTTTCAAGGCTAGGAGCCTGCCCAAACTTGCCTGGAACATCTGTTCCGTCCTCCAGCTGAACCCAGTAAAATCGTGGCCGTCGAATTAGCCAACCCCCTTCAGTCTAGCAGGCTAAACTTATCTTGACTTCCGACAGAATCCCAACAGAGCACATAGAGAGCCGGTGTACGACCGGATCGAGGCACCATGGGAAGCCTCGAGGGGTCAGCACATCATAGCCGACAGCATTCAAGGCTTTCGGCCTGAAAGCCTAGTCGAGTAATTTAGGGGGGTTTTAAAACACAACACATACTATTTTGCGGGCTCCCTCTTGTAATTAGTTGAATAGGCTCCAAAACCCTCTTCTAATTATTAAGGCCCCTATAGTATGCATTTCTGCGGATTGAACGTTTCTGCTTCGAGGGCCGGAGGGCTCTTCGTCTTCCTGAACATTCCCTGCTGTGTTGAAACTACAAAATGCTTCAACAAAAGACTGCGTCTAAAGATGCCCATTCGGGATCTTTAGCAGCAGTTCGTCTTGGTCAGCATGCATCTATAACTATCTGTTTCCCAAAGCCTTACTCCGATCCGATATGTGGGGCCCTTGGTTTCGCTTGCTCTTCCGAAGCCAGCGACAATCCTAACACGAACATATTCCCAGCTCCGCCTTGAACCCCGGGATTCCGCCACAGCTCAAAGATCGGACAAGGCATGCCATGAAGAGTGGACACGAGGCTTCGAAGTGCTAGAGGAGCCAGGGCCGCCAGCGTGCGGGGCGCTGGGGGTCTAAGTCTTTGTGGTTCAGCATTCCGAATCGGATTCTTTTGGGAAAGTGAGGCAATATCACCTTCTTTTTCTGCGTCGGGATCCTGAAACCCAGCAAGTACCTGCTTGGCTTAGCACATTTTTGCTGCCGAGCTACCCGTTAAGAACTGAGCGATTGCAAGCCTGATGTCAGCCGCTTCAGCATCCAACACCAACAGCCCAGAGCCCGAAATCCTAAACAGTATCAAGAATCACCGAAACAGAGGTAGGTGAGGTAGGTTACGAAATAAAGCTTTCCTTGATCGAGGGGTGTTGGGCTGTGTGGGAAGGCCCATGCTAAGGCTCCTTAAGATGTTGTGTTATACAGCATGGAAGCTTTAAAACCCATTAAGCAAAACCCCGGCGAGTGTATGAAACGTTGCAACCCTTACAGCGAGCCCTCTTGTAGAAGCCTTATAAAATCATTCTACAACGCTGGGGCTTGGCACGAGCCCTTCACGAGGATGACGGGCAAAGCACCGCTGCTAGTCGCGCCGGCGCGGAAGGCGAGCAGCGGTGGCAAGAGATCAGAGGAACACTAAGCCCTAAATCCCAAGCCCTGCATTCCAAC
The DNA here is from genome assembly GCA_003297005.1 of Symbiodinium sp. clade A Y106. Classification (NCBI taxonomy): domain Eukaryota; class Dinophyceae; order Suessiales; family Symbiodiniaceae; genus Symbiodinium; species Symbiodinium sp. clade A. The sequence goes on from BGNK01001005.1 coordinate 77,691, forward strand.
CGACCCTAGGCGTGGAGGAAGGAGCGGACACTAAAGCAGAGAACTGATTGAGGGTTCATGTCTTATAAGGTTTTTGAAGGCTTGACGCTAAGGGGCCCAGAGAGCCAGGGATTTGTTTTCCTTACAAGGGCTGTGTGGGTAGGGCTCCTGAAACTCCATGTTGGGGCCTTTTTTTAGCGCTTATGGCTTCGGGTCTAGGGAGGCTCCTTCCTAAGTTAAATGAAGGGGTTTGAGGCTTCTTTGGGCTCTGGACGACTTAGGGCTTAGGGTTGACATCGCTCGCTTGATCTAAGTAATAACAGAGTCTAGTTTAGTTTATGTAGTGGTCTGCTCAGAGTGCTCACTCTCGTAGGCTGTTTCTATTCGAGTCGTACAGTTCGACACAGTCCGGAGTGCCAAAGTCGCTGCGTTATAGGTGGACTCAGTCGATGATAACCCCCTCAAAAAAGAACATCCTACACCGCGACTGCGAGGTTCCCACCTTCGCACGCCGCGGCTTACAAAGGAGATGTTGATGAACGACGATCTCGTCTCTCAGCAGATGATTGCGATGGATGTTCCGGGGGGGGGGGCCACTCAGTGCTTCTATCGTGTCCTCGCTCAAACGGGACTCTAAAGAACTTAAAAAAAAAAACAGCCACCCCGTAAGATCCCCTCGGCGCCGCCAAAGGCAGATCGGCGACTCTGCGCCTAGTCCCCAAACCCGATTTCTTGGATAGCGGGCGAAATTGCAGATCTTGCAAGGCCAGCTTCCGGAGCTCTAAACTTTAGGTGTTCTTTTTAAAGGTTTGATGGCCCAGAGCGTCTTACAGTTCGGACATTTGAGCCCCAAGTGAAGGAAACGACACGAAATAGCCCAACCACTGACCTGCCATTGTCACTATGGGAATACATCTGTTCGAGGGCACCTTGCATCCAAGGCATAGGGGTTACAAGATGAAATGCATTGGCCTGACGCATCGTCAACCCACAACCCTATTCAATTATACTAGCTGTTTACCAGCTCGTACTACACGTTTAGGGTCCCTCGTCTTCCGAAACCCTTCCTCCCAGGTATGGAAGAAGCGAATCATACCAGCTTCGCGCCCTTCGCCTCAGAATTTGAGGGCTTCGCGTGGGGGTTCGGGTTCAGGGCTTGGGGTCTTAATCCTTGGGGACGAAATGACCCTTATGAGTAGTGGCCCTAATCCACACACTATAAATCCCCATATGGCATATGAATCCTAAACTCGTTTAGGGTTCATTTCGTCCTTGAGGATGGGTTTGCTCTCACAAGTGCAGCGTGGAAAGAGACAGCTGTCCTGGCTTGACGTTGCAAGCCAGTTGCAACAAAGGGTTTCTGAATTCCCCGCCAGATTGTGCAAACTACCCGATACTACCTGGTATTGGGTATACGACCTTGCAGACTTCAAGTGGGACCCCAAACGGACACGAGATGTACGCGTATACATACACACAGACACGCAGAGATAGATATATATATATGTATATATATATACCTATACACGCACATGGCACGGTTTCCTCGTGGTGGCAACCGAAACCGAACCAAGTCTCTGAATTAGAACATCGGGAGGCAAGTGGGACTTCGGAGCCCTGAGCCCTGAATTAACCTAAACCACCCGTAGTTTCGCACGCGTGCATAGAATCCTGTCCAAGTCGAAGGCGTGTCATACAGAGGAAGTGAGGCAATTATCTTGGCTTGGATGTCGCATCGGGGTTCAAGCCAGTCATGCTTGAGGCTGCAAGCAAGTTCTTTAGACTGTAGAACCTTCACTATATCACTATGCTTTAGACCGTGAGCCTTCAACCCTAGACCCTGAAGGGAGCCTCGTGGAAGTACGCAGCACCTGGGGCTCCGAAAGTCCGGAGCCCGGCTGAGGCCTGCCAGAGCTGCTGTCCCGACAGCTTCCCGGCTGCAACCTTCTGGGTTTGTTTTAGGGTGTTTAGGGTTTTTAGGGTTTTTAGGGTGTTTAGGGTGTTTGGGTGTTTGGGGTTTAGAGTTCAGGGTTTAGGGTTCAGGGTTGGATGTTTAGAGTTTGAGGTTTAGGGTTTAGGGCTCCGGGGCAACTTGAGGCACTTTAGAGAGGCCTCGTCGTTCAAGAAGGGTTTAGGGCTTGCAGAGAACTCCCTGGTTCTAAGGGATTATCATAGGCGTCCATTCCCCCGTTCCCTGCCAAGAACCGGGGAGGCATGAGAGCATTCCTTGCGTTTCTGTGCAGGATTGAGGCTTTAGGGTTTCCAAGGTTTAGGGCTCAGAGTCTGCAGGTTTCGGATTTCGGACCTTTCTCTTCCTCAGAAACTGGCATCAAGAGCTTCAGTCGAAAGTCCAGCGTTCTTATAGCTTGATGACATGAAGGGGTTGTCACCGGCCCCCACCCTGTAACACATACGGGAGTTTCCGAAAATTAGGGGTACTTTATTTTGGGGTCCTTATAATAGGGATCCTACTATTTAGGGTACTATATTGGGGTCCCCTATTTTCGGAAACTCCCATACAAGTCAAGCCAGGACTCCAGAGCTCTAGCTCACGGCCTTTGCCAGCGTCATAGTCCGTTCGCTTTTCAGGCAGGAGCTTCGAGGGAACAAGAAGCCGACGAAGGTGCGGGGGTTTCGGTACCAAAATTTCGGAACTCGTAAACTTCCAAAGTTGAGGGCTTGAAGCCTTAGGGTGTTAGAACGTAGCATGGGTGGGGGCGGGTGGGTTGGAGCTAAGAGTTCATGGGAAACCTGTTCAACACGATATACATGTTGATATGTTGCTTGCGGCTGCCCCTGCGCCCCAGAACCCCATCTAGTCGGCTCGAGCTTTCCAGTTTCGTTTTAGATCTTCAGGTCTCTGAGGGCAAACCGAGGAGTTCTGATGTTTCAGAGGCTCGGAGCCAACTTCCAAACTCGGAACCAGAACTGCTGCAGATCCTGAACACCTCAGATTGCACAGAAGCGTGGGTCAGTAGCACAACTAATTCCTTGCTAGAGTTCCTCAGCTAGTGATTATACGATAATGAACCTGGCCGGGCGAGCTCCAATCAAGCCTGTGTAAAAAGTTACACTATAATCTACCTAAAACACTGTTCCAATTTTTGCGACCCTTATATTACTCTAGGACTCTAGGCCCTAGGGTATGGAAGGCGGGTGCCCTGAATATTTCACGCTGTGTTATAAAGCCCTTGATCGTAGTGTCTCCGTCGGCCCCCACATGGAGCTTCTTAACATTGGGGTACCTTCTTTGGGGCTCCCTCTTTTTAGGATGTTCGCGCCCCCTTTAGTTTCGACACGCCCCACATCCTTCCTGTCACGAAGGGCCTGGGCGCCAGCAACGTGCAGGCACGGGGCCAAGCTTGTTCCAAGCGGGAATAATGGGCATATTGTCCAGCGAATAGCTTCGAAGTGGGATGGCCCTACTTTGCGTTTGGGGTGCGATCGAAGTGTGGGTTGAAGGCTCTAGGCTAAGCAGGTCCAAAAGCCAGCAACAGCATGGGTTTCGGGTGAGGTTCATGTTGGAGCCTTGGAGGGGCCTAACCGGAACCGGAGGGACAAAAGGATGTGGGTGTGAGGGGATGTATTAGTTGGGGGGCGGCTCTGGAGTCTGGGTTTTCAGAACAAGTAGTAGGAGTATACTTCAATTCAAGTTACCTTCACGGCTGTATACTAGTTCGGACTAGTTAATGCGGATATTCTCAGGGCTTCTTAATCTGCATATGGCACTTTATATCTCGAAGCCCTATTCTAAGTGTTATTGCCCTCCATCTTTCTCAAGATCCAGCGTGCAGAAGATCAACCATCCTAAGCCCCAAGCCTAAACCCTAAACCATCCCTAAACCCTATATACCTCGACCCTACAATCGTCTGTCTGCTGCTTAGTCGGGAATGAGGGAATGGGTTATAGGGACTACTTTCAGGGACCCTAGCCTTAAAGGACTATCATAGGGATCCATTCCCCCATTCCCTAAGAACCAGACAGAATCGTGTACAGTAAACCCCATAAAGTTGGAAACGGGATTAAGGCCAAATAGTGCTGGGATTCCCTATACATTGCTCTTAAGGATTGAGGCTATTGGGTTTCCAACTTTTTGGCTTCTACTGTAGGAGATCCTAGTCTTGCCAGGCGCGAGAGCGCTGGTCGCGTGCGGTGGCCTCTGTGCCCTTCGGCTTGGTCCAGTTTGGGAAATTTTGGGGTACCTTATTTTGGGGTCCTTTTAATAAGGATCCTACTATTTAAGGTTTGGGAAACATGGGGTACCTTATTTTGGTGTCCTTTTAATAAGGATCCTACTATTTAAGGTTTGGGAAACATGGGGTACCTTATTTTGGTGTCCTTTTAATAAGGATCCTACTATTTAAGGTTTGGGAAACATGGGGTACCTTATTTTGGGGTCCTTTTAATAAGGATCCTACTATTTAAGGTTTGGGAAACCTGGGGTACCTCATTTTGGGGGTCCTTTTAATAAGGATCCTACTATTTAAGGTTTGGGAAACCTGGGGTACCTCATTTTGGGGTCCCTATGATAAGGATCCTACAATTTAGGGTCCTATATTAGGGTCCCCTTTTTGGTGGAGACTCTTACTTAGGGTTGTTTCAATTACGGTCCTTACTCAGGGGCTGGGGGGGTAGGGTTTAGGGGTTAGGGGGTTTTAGGAATGGTTTAGGGGTTTAGGAGATCCTTAGATTTTCCCTGAGGGGCGCAGTTTCCTTTCTTCAGGGGTACCCGGCAGGTGCAATAGGCTGGATGTAAAAAGGGATGGTTACTTAGAGGTTTAGGGTTGAGGGGATCCCCACTCTCAGTTTCTTACATAGCTTAGTGGGTTGCAAGCAAGGAACGCTGACTGGCAACTGGGAGCCTGGATCTTGATCTGCTTGCGGGGTTTTCGGGTCGTGGAATCAGCGTTGCCACACCTCAAGCCGAGAATTTAGGGTTTCTTCCCTAACACTGTTCCAGATCCGAAGTCCCAAACCTAAGTCCATCATTCCCTATCAAAGCTCATTCTACATCACTGCGCTTTCGTAACACCACAGAAACCTCATGAGCCCTTTTCAGCCAAATTGATATGTGGAACCCTTAAATTAACCCCCTAAACCCCAACCCCCAGCCCCTGAGTAAGGATCCCCAATGCAAACAACCCTAAGTAAGAGTCCCCGATAAAAGGAGACCCTCCTAAATAGTAGGATCCTTATAAGGACCCCAAAATAAGGTACCCCTAGTTTTCGGAAACTCCCATATGGAACTCTAAACCCACGGATTTCCGTGCAGGAGCGACTCCGAAGGAGTGGATCGAACCATGACCCTTGGCCTCGAAGAGCTTGGGTTCTTGTGGCTTTAGGGGTTTCGGGTTTAGGGTCTTGTTAAGGAATTACAGGTCATTTTTTGGTTCTTGTTAAGGAAATCTGATAAGAGTTACGGTAATGAGGATCTATATTTTGAGGAGTTTTGACTCAAGTTACCCTAATCGGTACCTGCAGTACATGATATCGTTTCACTGTCATGGTAACTTGGGGTTGGATTGGTTTTGCTGGACGGCGTTTCAGGACTTGTAGAGTTTAAGGTTGAGCAAAAGTGTTCTTCTTTGTTTGTTATTTGTAGTGGCCTCAGAGCCCATAGGGTTTTGTTTCTGTGCTTCAGCGTTTTGGCGTCCGATTTTTCGGGTTGTGACATGAGATTGCAAGAGTCTTTCGCGGCTTGTGCTGAGGCCTTAGATTTCTATTTAGATGTCAGGACTAGTTAGGGCGAGGGTCTGGGACGCAAGGTTTAGGGTTTATGAGGTTTATGCTTAGGGTGTTGCTTGCAACAGGGCTTTAGGTTTTGGGGGCTGGGGATTTTGCGGGCTTTAGGGTCAATGGCTTACTTAGACGGCCCCAATGCAGCTGCAGGGGGTTGCGGTTTTTTGGAAAATTTACAGCTTTAGGATAGAGTTCGGGTGTTCTAGGCTTGTGTGGAGGGCATTGAAGCTGTTGAGGTGCAGTGGTCTTGCTCCGAAATCCAACTTTCAAGCTGTTCGGTGTTCTTATACGTCAGTAATACCTCAGTATCCCTGCTACCGTCCCCCTTTGACTCTGTCTATAAGGGTATACCCTCCATGAAGCCCTTTTGAACAAAAAAAGGCGGCTGCGACTCTGTTATGTCGCCAGGCGCCTAACTAAACGCCTACCCGAAACCTCGCAAGTCCCGCCCCCAACATCCGAAAGCCGAGAGTAAGCAGGCGGCGTGTAGCTAGACCTGAGAGGAACGCTCAGTCTCTTGGGTAGTTGTCAAAATTGGTGTCCCTTTTTGGGTACCCTAAATAATAGGTGCCGTATTATAATAGAGACCATAATTTTGGCAATCACCCTCTTAGAGCCTTCATCGACCCCAGACACACCAGGAGTCGGGTCCGGAACATCTCGAAGAAGGTGAGGTCTGCCATGCGGCGTCCTTGGCAGGAGACATTTAGGATACATATCGAAACACCAATATTCGTCAGTAACCGCAGTAAAGTAAGTATACATCCCAAAAGCCTGCTTTGATTCTTTAGGCTCCCATATTGCACCTGTGCGCCCAACAAGCTGCTGCTAAAAAAGAGATAATTAGCCTTTTGGCAAGTGTGGGTCAGCACCTACAGTGTTGTCGGGTTTGGGGCTACGGGGTGTGGGGTGTACTTGTAGGTTCAGGGCGAATGCAAGCAGGGTTTTGGTCTGTATATCAAAAATCCCCCTATTTCCAGTTAGAAGTGCTCCCCTGTGCAACTAAGCAAAAACGCACAGGCATGGAGAGACGGCTCTACCTGGTGCTCCCCATTTTCGAAACAACAAGACCAGAGCCCACCAATTCTAATGCTGACCCCAAACTCGCTGTGCTGGTGTGCGCTGTAGTATCCCGATTCACCTGGCCTCCCGAAACCTTTTAAGCATGGCTCTCAAGCTCAACCCTTCTTTACAAGAAGAGGCTGGCCCTAAGTCTTGAACCTGGAAACCTTCTACAAGCTCTCAACTCTAAAGCTTGAGACCTTTATCATTTTTTTAGCTCGGCCTTCGAAACTGAAGGTTCTACGAGGACAGTGGCTTCTCTGTCCTGAAGATGGGGAACATGCCCCCTGGCCTTTCAGGTCTTTAGGACCGACGGCTCGAAGCGTGAGAGTGTGATACGAAAGCAGAACTCAAGTCGAAAGGCAGTAGCAATACTGATCCCACTTCTATTGCTGCTGCTACTACTACTACTACTTCTACTACTACTACTACTACTACTACTACTACTACTACTACTACTAGTTGCCAGCTGAACAAAGTAACTCATGGGTTGGTTTTCCCGAAGTAGGCTCATTTGCGGGGTCAGGGTTTGGGGTTTTTCTTGGCGTACCTGAGGGGCCCGGTACTTAAGAATCATATGATCAACGGTCTGTTCCGCATCCTGTTGTTTACTGCATTCCTTAGTTTTGAAGATTATTCCAATGTGTAACCATTAGCATCAAGCAGGGGGGCTTGGCCGAGATTGGAAGTGGTGATGAAGAAGATCACATAATGACGACTGCTGCTCTACTTGTTGCCACACCGACAGTTGCTACTCTTGCTCTGGTGAGCCACCCCACCCGGTAGCATCCCTGTTGTTCACACAGAGAAACAGGAAAACTGCGTGTGGTGTAGTATCCTTCTTAGCAACCTTATCGTAAACTTCATGGTGCCCTTATAGTATAAGAAACAGTACGGCAACCTTAACAAGCATCCAAAGGCTTGCGCAATACCATCGGGCGTATGAGCACAAACGCTACCACCGCTTGAACCCCTTCTTCGACGACGTCCGAGGGCGGGAGAAGGGGCTTATAGGGTTTCTTAGGGTTCGTTAAAAGGTTCGTTCAGGGTTACTAGAAGCCAAAGGTCACTGTGGGGTTTAGGCCCTCACATTTAGATGCAAGACTGTTATAGAGCCCATGAGGAGCGCTTGCTGAAGTCCTGCGTGTCACATGGAGCCTAAACAAGCTGTCCTCTTGTTGGGGACATGGTTGTGCTGTACACGGATAGTAAGTAGGGTTTCCGAGGGGGGCGTGGCAAAGTTCATTCCAATGGACAGCATTCTGCCATTGCCTGCAATGCCCTGACATCGAATATGCCATAGTTCCTTTGGTGTCGAAATGTGCCTCGGTAGAGGTTTGATATGCGCAGGACTCAGATTGCACAGGCAGGCTTGCAGATCACGTCCCATCTATCAACCAAAAAGCTTCGCAAATTCGTTGGACGCTCGGTCATTTTGTGCTTGCTGCTTTCGTTTATGAATGCCTCGTTGTGAGTCAAATACCTGACGTCCGGGAGCGCAGCGCAATCTCAAAGGTCAGAGCCATGGCCATATCTTCGCATATCAGTGGAGAAGGGAATTCCGCTCACGATTATCATTGCTCCTGCAACTGAGTTTTCCATGTCGTTACTCCGGTACGACTCCTTCCTGGGAAACAAACCTAAGCAAGGCACAACAGACGGGTCCTGGTTACAAAGACCCCGACATATGTTAAGTAAGACTCCTACTGGGCAGCAGGCTCTCAGCGCCGTTGGACAGCATGTTCGAGTCCCGTGCCTACGAGATCGTGGAGGTCATTTGGGAGGGATGATGACAAAGAGCTTGAATTGATAGTTCCTGTATATACATTGTTTTTTCTGAGGGCGGCGTCCTACCGGTGTCGCAAGGATATTCAGTTGCGGGTTCGAATCTAGCTGTCTAGCTGTTCAGGGTTCAGCCTACATCCTGTTCTCAACGGAGCTGTCATAAAACAGTGGGCCCTTACCGTCTCTAGCTTTAATCAGGGACTCGTCTAGTTAGGGTTTTTTTCTTTTTGGGAACGCCAAGTTGTAGAAGCATCACAGCAGTCATCGAGAGAAAGCAGTGGAAGTCAGGCCTTTAGGGTGTAGGGTCCTGTTTTGGGTTTAGGGTTTAATTACCTATTCGGGTTTAGGACTGGGGTCTTTTTATCAACTTAATGTCCTCGGAGTCGCAAGCATCCTGAATATGTTTTGTTGGCCCAAAAGCCTTGCTTCTTTGTACTTTTGCTGTCCACATATAGGCCCTAAACCCTAAACCCCATATGTGATAGTTGAATGCTTGGACCCTTTGGGGGTGAGTGTTTAACAAACAGCCCCCCCTCCAAAACAAAACAAAAAACGACCCCTCCGTCCTCAAGAAGCCACCAGCCACCGTGGTAGAACCCCCTCCAAACCTGACCCTGCTTGGCATGAAGCCTACGCTCTCACATGGGTTTCAATAATCCGGAAACATGATCTTGAGTGACTTTACTATGCATTTCCAGGGCATAGCATTGCTACGTAATGTTCAGGCCCTCATCCTAGTCTTGTGGCTTCAGGGTTTCGGGTTTCGGGCTTGGGCTCGAGTCTGGGGTGAACCCTTCAACTGCAGAGAAATTTGTTCCCCAAACCAACCAAAACCCAACATCTAAACCTTTTGAGCTTGAAGTCCTGGAACCCAAAGCCCTGCAAACAAACCTAAACCCTGAGGCCTGAATCAGCAAACCGGGATCTTCCACCTGAAATTTACGAGCCCCGCAGCGCAGACCATGCAGCTGGAGCTCAGCCACTCTTTGCAGAACGCCGATCGGCTCGAAATCTGTTGGGTTTCTCCAAGTTGAGGTTTGGGAGTCCTTATCCTCAACATGCAAAGGTTTAGTGAGCGTTGCAAGGGTTCCAGAAGGGTTTTAATGCAGATTTCTTGTCGTTTTTTTGCAGATTAGGAGTACTTCTGTTCGGGCTATTTACAAAGAGGATCGTACTCCTTAGGATTTGCGTTGATGTTAGGGTCCCAAATCGTCTGAAGTTGTCCATATATACGTGTCAGGGTGAGCGGCATAGGGGGTTTTGGGGTTGGATTATGACTTAGAAGGTGTAGAGGGTGTAAAACGCTTTGGGCCCCAAGAGTTTCGTTTGTTTGTTATCCAGATGTTAGGTTACTGGTTTGGGGCCAACACGGTTCAGTTCAGAGTGCGAGAGCCTAAACTCCCACACCCTGAACCTGCAAGCAGCGAAATAACCAGGTCTGGACTATCAGAAACCTAAAACCCTGAACCCCCAAACTTCTGTAGAAAGAAGAGCTTGAGACATCAAAGATACAGGAACTTCCTTTTCGAACGAGCAACCTTTCTCTTTATTGTTTTGGATCCTCAAGAATTGGCAAATTGGCTTTTGGAACGAGGAACCTTTCTCTTCGTTTTCTTGTCCACACATTAATTGGCATTTTGAACGAAAAATTTGGGGTCCCGAGGAGTTGGTTCGCCGCGCCGAGCCCGTGGAGCTCCAACGCCTCGACCGAGAAGCGGACACTTCGGCCGCATGTCCCCTAAACCCTAACCCAGACCCCCGGGAGGATCCAAAAAGTAGATCCCTTAATGGGGGTTCCGTACCCTTAGTAGTATAGAGCCCCAAATTAGGGGATCTACTTTCTAGATCCTCCCGGGGGTCTGGGAAACCGGGGCTCCGCAAGGGGTGCTTCAAACCCGAAAGCTTGGCCTCATGGCAGCCGTCGCAGCTTAATGGGATACGATGCTGAAGCCCCAAAGAGACCATCGAAAGCCCTAGACCCTGGACCTGACCTCGAACCACAAGACCTTAAATTAAAGTCCCAAAGCCCAAGCCCTTCACTGATGCGTAAAGTTAAAGCTTGGCCAGCATAGTATGTTGCTGCGTTCTGTGTACCGATCAGGGTCGAGAGCATGTTTAAGGAACAGTAGCACGCTTCATCGGTAGGGGTCTGGGTTGCCCTTTACACAGGCACGAACAGGACTAAGACGCTCGGATAGCGGGTCCTGGGCCGTGTCGACGTCAGCCTGCAGCTGAGGACAACATTCTGGAGCAGTGCCAGGCATTGTCAGTTCGCCTTCTTGGGCTGGCGAACTCTTCCATTTCTGTAGCCATCCCCAAGTTGTCTCATCGGCTTGTCGATTGGATCTGCCAGCTTTTAATTTAAAGGTACGGTTGATCTCACGTTCTTGCTCGGCGGGGCGGGGCTTTGGCATTGGTTATCTATGTGTCGCTTCTAATTAACAATGCTGCATCTGCTTTTCCGCAGGTAGCTACCGTGGCCCTACTAAGCACAGAGGAAGGCCTTTTCCCTGCTCACCTCGAGCCCCAGTCCTGCTCCCAAATCCTTCACCCTACCCTCCCTAAATGCCTTTGATCTCAGATCCTGGGTTCTTTTTGGGTCGTAGCCACCCTTCCCCATCTCACCAAACTTTAAAACTCGCCAGATCCTCCCGAAAAGCCCGAAGCCCTGCCTGGACCCCTTATCCACCCCGATGCCCTAGAACGGGAAACCTTCCGGTATGTTTTGGGGCTGGGGGATCGGGGCTTTGCTTACGCTAGCCCTCATAAATACCAAGGTACCTCCAAACCCTTGAACATTTCAATGATGTGCTCTCAGACCTTAGGTTCATCAGACCCAAACCCTGAACCCTCAACCGGTCATTACCCTAGACCCGAGCCTACACCCTAAACCCTGACTACGCCCAAACCCTAACTGTGGGGATTTTGGTGTTGATCTTCGTTTTCCTCGTTGTTTTCTCGCCTTTCGGCTCGAGAGACCTGCTATCGAACATCTTTCCATAAAAGATTAAGGCCCTGGGACTGTCGGGTTACTGATACTGGGGATAGGAGTTTGGGGTGATATTTTCGAGTTTTGGTTCAGAGCCGAATTCGAGACTTGGATCCGTCTAGTTTTTCGGCTCATAATCTAGAGTTTAGGATCAGTTTAGGGTGATAATTACATTGTAGGATAAGTTTAGGGCTTAGGGTGCTTATCGGGGCTTCGAAGAGCCGTCGTAGGGCTTTTGCAATTGCAAAGCTTCTTCAGGGCTGTGAGGCTTAGGACTTGAGCCTTGCAGCTGACTGCCAATCTCTGGACCTCGCAGCAGTGTCGACGAACGTCGCTGCTTGGCATTCTGTCAGATACTGCAAGGAGCTTACAGCCTAAGGTGGTGTTCTACTCGTTGGTGTCAATGGTGGTCCTTGCTGTTCATGGTCCTGGTGGTCCTTAAAGTTCTGGTGGTTGTGGTCGCTTTGGTTGTCATGGTCGTCGTGGTGCACTATTGCTTATGTTTGTTTGGGGATCTACGCTGGCAGAATTTCTACTTAAAGTTTCTTGCAAAGTGTGGACAGGCTTCTTGAGGGGCTTCACCCTGAAACCCAAAAGCCGAAAGCTACTCCAGTCGGCCGTGAACGCCGCAGCCCTGAGCGGGATCACAAATGCCTTCATGTGCCTTCACCAGAATTCGAAAGGGATGCCATGAGAGCCTGAACTAGTACTCCTCCACAAAAGTGAGGTTTTGCGAGATGCTGCCAGATGCACAGTGCCTGCTGACGATTCTGAGCCTTCGCTCAAACCTGACAGCCATCGAGACAGATCTGCAGCTCCTCTGCTGAATTGTGGGTTCTGGGGCGTCGAAGGTTTCCCCGCCCCCCTCCACCTACATCCTGGAGCTACTTTGACAAGAAGTTAAGAGCTCTGCGATCCTCAGAGCCTTTTATCTTGTCGAGCTCGAGCACACTTAGATTTCCACATCCCTCCTGAAGTCAAGGTTAGAATCATTCAGGGCCTACATCCGAAGCCCGAGGTCCTGAGCGCCGCTTAAGCCGCCCGAAGCGAAGATACTTGCCAAGGGCCAAGGGACCATTTACTGACACAGTCTGACATAGTATATGCCTTGGCCTCAAAGGGGGAGTTCTTTCTAATGACTTTGGAACCAAAGTATATCTGAGTATATCTTGGATACATGCACCCTGGTGGAAACAGCTCAAGCAACATTCGAGCAAGGCCCAATCTCAGCGCGCTGGCCTTCCAAGATGATTCCGGCTCGTTGTGCAACGACCACTGGACATCGCCGAAAAGTACTCGAAACTGCTTGGGGGGATGGGTCCTTCTCGGCACTCGGGCTGTCTGCAACGTGAAGGATTCACGACTTGTACCCCTTACAGGCTTTCATCGTTGGCTGTCGGGGTTGAAGTTGAGCCAACACCCCTGACTCCCTCCTAAAACAGACTCTATGCCCTCAATATCCCTCAATCCGAGGTGTTCTAAATCCGAAGAGCTGCATACCAGTTACATGGCGAGTTAGGTGTGGTCTCCTTATCTGAAGACCCACCTATGCTTCGGTGCCATGAGACTTCAGGGTTTCTAGATCTAGGTCTTGGACGTTTTTGGTGTACATCTGGGTTTATCAAAATTATACACCGGCCTTTCGTGTAATCAATATTACTGAGATGTTTTCTGGTGGCTCCAACTTCAAGAGACTCGTAGAAGGCTTATAAAGCCTACTCTCGCAGAACCATTTAGGTTCAGAAGCTCCCCAAAAGTCTAACCCCGGGCAAGAGTAGCGGATATTCAGGAACCCCCGATATGTAGCGCCAGCCCCGATGGAAAAACGTGGAAGATGTCTCCAGGACCTGGTCTGGGATCGCAGGCTTCTGGCAAGAGCGGGCGGGTGACAAGCAACACGTACCTGGACCGCTGCCAGAGGTTTCGGGGGTTCAGAGTTCAAGGTTTTGGGACTTGCAGGGGGTTGGTGTTTGTGTTTTGGGCAGGAGTCTGTACGGCACAGACTGCATTCTTCCCAGCTGGCGCTCTTCCGACGGAGTGACGTGAAGCTGGCTTTCGTCACTACATCCAACAGTGTAGTATCTGCGGAATAGAATCTGTCACACCCTGCATCTCTTCAGCATGACTATCTATGCGATGTAAGGTCCGTGGGTTTCAGGGGCGTCTGCAGAGACTAGCACCTTATCGTTGAATTGTTGCTGCATTCTCGGATTCTCGGGTTCGGGGTTTGGGGATAGCAGGGGCCAGGTCGTTAGAGTGGTACTGGTTTCTGGGGTGAGCGTTTGGCATGTCATGAATCTCGCGGACACCTATGAGTGCGGGCAACTTTTGTCGCCTTTAGATTGCCCCAGCCCATCCTCACCCTAAGCCCCTGAACCCTAGCAGGAGGCAAAATAGATGCATTTTTCATGAACCTCTTATAAGAACAATTGTAGACTCCTTAGATACCCTCATAAAGCCCTAGTAGGGGAGACGCTGCGCTCTTTCTCCTGGCTTCTTGTTCTGGAAGTTATTTGAGATGGGGACCCTAGTTCAGTTCGCGAACTATATCCATCCTTATCATGGTAACTTAACCTGAATTCCTTAACAGTCTCAGGTAAGTTGGAGCATCGACCGCTCTGGAGCCCCCAGTGCGGTGGGCCAGGTCACCGCCGAGTTGTCCCCTGGGTCGCCATGTAGGCCGGAAATGTCGGGCGGCTTTCTTTACTGCTCTTAAGGATTATACGTTCCTTTTTAGGTATGACGAAGTTCAAGGGTCCTTCATGCCTTTTTGGGAATTGTATATTCGGTTTTTTCGTATGGTAAGTTTCCAGGGGTTGTTAAACACAGAACGCTTAGGGGTAAGGGTTTAGGCTATGTTTGTATAGTGATACTTTGTCCTCCAGAATCCTTACATACCACGTCATGCGCGGTTATGGAATAAGGGTCTCTAGGGCTTGGAGCGTCAAACATAAAAGCTCCTAAGCCTTTCACTTCGTAATCATACTCATAAGCCCTGAACCCTTACATAGAAACCACAGGGATATACCGTAACATATTTACTAGTATATTATCGTGCATTATGGTATAATATACTATAATATGCGATAATATACTATAATACACTCCAATATACTCTAATACACTATAATATACTAAACGGCTTAAGGCTTAGAGCTTAGATCCCAGAGCTTTCTGCGCCCGAGTACGAGCCCGAGAGGTCGGGAAGCTCCTTGAAGTCCGACTCGGCACTCGTGGTGGTCGAGAGCACCTGGGCCCCAAACCCTAGAGCTGGCTTAGTATATTGCAGGACATTATACCATCACGTACAAAAAAAGATTACTCTATATATATATAATATTGGAAATATACTATATGTAATATGTACCATACTTTAGGGGTGACTGTATTAAGCATAGGGCTCTGGGGCATCTATGTTGGAACTATGTAAGTAATGGCCCAGAGCACCTAGTTAAAGAAGCCCGAAGGACGTAACTTACGGTTCGGAATATTTTGTTGTAGTGTCGCCATACACAGTCCCTGTATAGTTGTTGCATAAAGTATTGCACCAAATCCCTGTTCTTAATGTAGACCACGACCACTGTTTAAGAAACCCCTTTGATTAAGGGCCTTTGCGTTTCGGATCCCTATTTTACTCCTTGTTCAGTGACTGGGGTTCATTACTCATGGCTTACAATGATGCCATACAGCCCAGAAACCCTACATTCCCAAAGCCCCAAGACAGCCCTACGCAAACAGCAGGGCCGTGAAGTTAGAATTAGGGCTTGTGCAACCTACGCGGACCTCTATCTTGTTTGTTTGGACCTGCATACAGCCGCATACACACATGCATATACATACATATACATATATATGTACGCACTTACATATACAGTTATTCATAGTTTTGTTTGTTTGTTTGTTTAGTTGTTTGTTTATTTTTGTTTGAAGGTTTTCTTTTGATTTGAGCAGTGGGCAGTAATTCCTTTGAGCCCTGAGCCCAAACCCCTGCAAGCTCAGAACCTAGGCAAAGACCGCTTCGCAACGAATGTCTGGCACCGCATGACTGCGAATCCTTGGCCTCATATTTTGTAGGGCGAGATTGTATCGGGTTTTAGAAGAGTTGATACTCGTGTAGTCAGGGTGCCGTGAGTCCGTGAGTGGTTGTGGTTTGCGGAGCTGCTGGGCTTGGGTTTTATGGAGGCTCTGGCATCGCAGACTAGCCGCTAACGGTCAGACTTGCCTTTGCCAGAAAGTTAGAATGTCTACCAATGTCATTCCTCGGGTTTCCTAGTCTATATTACACTGTGATGGTATAATCTATCCCATAGCCTCACTATAATACTTAAACCCCGTGCATTGGGTTTGTTGCTTCAGCCCAAGGATATTTGAGGCATGGGTGACACCCAGAGTGCTGCAGCTGAAGGGAAAGCTTCCCCAGAACATCACAGTGGCCTACTATGTGCCGCCATTGAGGCAGCTCGGCTCCGCAAAATCCAACCTTCAAGTCTCTTTGGGGTTTCATTGTGTTTATACGACATACAAGCTCTCTCTCTCCCTACATATGTATATATATATATTTAATACTTATTTTGCATGTAGTTTATTTAACAGAGTCTATAGCCATTGTGTCGCCAAGAAAGGGAGTCCAGCATGGAAACCGACAGCGGCCCATACCCCTGGAAGATGTTGGGATCGCTGGCTCCGGAGGATGCTTTGCTTGAAGGTTTTTTTTAATCGGATTTTACATGGTTTTACGAGGATAATTATGCACAGGGCTGTTTTGGGGTTGTGCAAGGAGTTATGAAGTTCAAAATGAATGTAGACCCCTGGTGAATGAACTCCTGTCCCTATGGAGGCCCTTTGAGAAAGGGGTGCATTGATCACAAGGCTTCCTTGCTCGCAAGTAGGGGTGTTGTGCAAGCCCGCTTGTGTGCCAACGTGGGAATCGTGATGCAGGGATCGGACGTCTTGAGGCTCTTGTGTTTAAATGAAACTGAAGCCCCAAGTTGTGAGGCTTCCGTGGTTTTATAAGTTTTATAGAGCCACGAAGCTTTGAAGCCTAGTCAGCCACGTATGGTACATGAGTGCTTCCCAAGTGCGTGCTGATTTTGTATGTGAGCTTGTAGTGACGCTAACTTGTTCATCTATTTGGAAAATCTATGTGTATGTCTATATATATATACAGATACAAAACGGGACACTGTGAGAGTGCGCTTTTTCGCACTTTTCACGCACTGCCAGGCCCGCACTCCTGAATACACAACGCGACGCCCTCGCAACCAGGACTCACAAACCTAACCCTACNGAGTGCGCTTTTTCGCACTTTTCACGCACTGCCAGGCCCGCACTCCTGAATACACAACGCGACGCCCTCGCAACCAGGACTCACAAACCTAACCCTACGAACCAAAAAAACGAAAAAAAACATTAAAAAACACTAAAAAACCAAAAAACCAAAAAAAAAAAAAACAAAAAAAATCAAACAAATCAAAAAAAACAGAAAAAACAAAAAAAAACAATTCCGTGGGACTCCTAAATTTGGCGCTCTGTGGCCGGAGAGTCCCGGAATATTGGTTTTTTTGGTTTTCTTGCAATTTCCCTAGTCGCGTTGCTGGTTTCCCGCGCGCTGCTTCCTGCGCGCAGGGCGTCTGCGTATGGACTCACAATTGCATGTTTCCGTGTTGTTTGCTACTTTACTACGTGTTGCAACGTCGGAAGTACCATTCCATTGGTATAAATCCTTAGCCTTAGCTGTTCCTTGCACATACAGATCTAGGGAGATACACAATTAGGTAAATGTGCATACATATTTGTATGTACACAAAGACACACATACAATACATATACACACCCGTTTTTTCATTCCACGGGTATATATACACATGGCATATGCTCTCCCATGTGGAAGATTACTGATTACTACAGTATATCAACATAGGAAAATACATGCAGGGGTGTCAATTCATGCCCGCGTTTTGCATATTCTCCAAACATAGCCACATACATAAAAGCATACGTAGGTAATTAACAGCTGCATACTTTGTCATCGCTTCGCATACACGGTTACATCTTCATCCAAGTATACACGTGTATCGAAGGCTTTACATGGACATATGCTCCTATTCGTTTACATATGCCTGTGTGTGATATTGTATACAGATATGACCTGCTCATCAAATCCGTAAAAGCGCTTACATCTTCATGTCAGTATCCAGGTGTATCGAAGGCTTTATATAGACATATGCTTGGATGCATTTACACATGCCCGTGTGTGACATTGTATACATATATGACCTGCTCATCAAATTCCGTGAATGCTGAGATTCACAGCTCTGACTAAGGGTAGGTACGAAAATACAAAAGGTCACATGAATCCGTGTATATACATATAAACCTATATATCCATATAGGCATATACACGTGTTTGTTATT
>BGNK01001005.1:95744-179950 GCA_003297005.1 Symbiodinium sp. clade A Y106
GTACCAAATACTAAAGACATCTAAAGACATCCGACGAGAAACGTGCTACCCTACTGGAAATGGAGCCTTCATGCAGATGCTAGCACGAGCGAACTTACCACGCACACAAATGCACAACACATACATATACATGTATATATATATATATAATAAATATAAATATAAATAAATATATATATATACATGTGTATATATATCGTCGACCCAAGACCAAGTAGTCGTGATTCATGTATGTACTCTGTCTGTATATTAACTATATGTATGCACACACCTACACACACATAAATGTACATACATACATAAATGTATATACATGTATACAGGATGTCTACCATACTTATTCTTAGCTTCCCGAGTTTTGATTGTGTAGAACATTGCATTTATGCTGCTGGCAGTCGAATTTACGGCGTCGTCTTATAATCTGTAAGGCATTATGCAAGTTTATGGACCTACATCACCATGTTGCATTACAAAAGCCATCCCACTTACTCATATATATGTCTATATATATATGTATGAATAGGTATGTGCATTCATATCCATAACTAAAGATATGAATACATATATATATATATATATATATATGTATACAACCAACTTATGTAATGTGTATATATATACACATATATCTGTGCATAAATTTCTATAGGTATATATATATATATATATAATGTTGATTTTTGTCCGTATGTTATGCCACTTGCCTGGTTTGTACAATCGAGTTTGAGCATACATTTCTACGCATATACCTATTACATACCTACATAGACATATGTACTTATGTGTGTATACATATATACGTGTAAACTTGTACATATGTTAGACATGGTTTCGGGTTTGTTATATTGTGTCTGCGACAAAAGTTCCCTTNGTACTTATGTGTGTATACATATATACGTGTAAACTTGTACATATGTTAGACATGGTTTCGGGTTTGTTATATTGTGTCTGCGACAAAAGTTCCCTTTATAAGGATAAGACATTCAAAAAATCGCTTTCATTATTGATACATATTGTTGACTCATAGGACGGTGTAGCTTAGACAGGATGTTATATGCGTCTGTTTGCAGAATTACGCTCTTTGATACAGTAAGGATTAAGCTTAGAGTTTCGGGGCTTGGCACTCTGTGATCTTTCATGTCGTATCGCTCATAGCGAATGATGTTTTATGTAGTTCGAGGTAGTTGAACAGTTGGGGATGTTTTCGTAATGTGTATTCGCGAGTGCCGTTAGACATGCAAAAATGCTACATTTTATATATGCATGCAAAACCTTTATACGCATACATGTGTACATCTTCACGCACGTACGATCGTCGTATACATGCATAATTACATTTACCTTTACACACCCACATGAAAGTATATCCATATGTGCTATACAGACCAAATTGGATTATAGTCTAAATTATAGTAACGTTTGGGAATACAGAAGCCGTTTCAAAAACTATAAAAAAGCGCACTCTCACAGCGACCCGGTCTCCATAGATACGTGTGTTTGTAGGTCTGTAGCTTTAATTGCATAATGAATCTTAGTCAGCCAGTGGGTTTTAACTTTTTTGACATGTAGTCTATCTTAATCTTGGAAAGCTTGAACCGTTTTGGCCCGGCCTGACCCCGTTCTGTCGCAACTCGCAACCCCAAGGACTGTGGCTTTGAGTATCGGATCAAGGCGCCAGAGGCCCGCGGGGGTCTGTTGGGGAGCGGCAAATAGGCGCCACGCAGGGCAATCCCATATTAATATCGTTTCGGGTATCCCTATTTTGGAAGATCCCTCAGTATCCATTAGAGTATCCTTTCAAGTATCCTCGCATATTATTATTCTTTTGCATAACACCTGATAATATACTATGGTATACTGTAAGACCCAGCAAAACCCTAAAGCCCTGTTGTCAGGACGGCTTCCTCTGGGACCTTGCGTGGGATCTGCCGATGAAGTGCGTTCATTCTTCCAACCTTTGGAGAGACTTCCAATCGGCGCCTGGGCTCTGGGTTTGGGGTTCCTTAACCCTATACCAGCCGAGTGTGAATGTCAGAAACCGGTAATCTATGTAGGGGTTCAGGGGTCAATGGTCTTGTTGGGGATTCAAGGGTTGAGAGGTTTTGGGGTTCAGGTTTGGCTGAAGGGATTCAGGGCTCAGTGCTTTGCAGCCGCTGCTCAAATCAAGAGGTTCGGGTTGGGTGTTTAAGGAGGTTTTGGGTTTAGGCATCAGGGTTTAGGGGTTATTGAGGTATTCGTCGTTTGGGAACTGTTTTTGTGACTTTTGCATCTGACTTTGGGATGCGCGGGGAGGCGGTGCTTAGGGTTTGGCAAGGTCAGGGTTTAGGGCGGAGGTTTCAGAAGGCTTTCGAAGCTTGAAAACCCAAACCGTAAGCCCATAATCGCCTAAACCCTCACCTCTCAAAGCCATGCAACAAAAGTCCTAGGTTGAGTGCGCGTTACAGCCTAGGCTCTTTATGCCGGCGTCGGGCTGGTGTCCAAGGAGTCTTCGGATGGCCGCAGTGCTTTAGTCCGAATAGTCCGAGCCTTCCTGCTGTCGGCTTTTTATGGGCGCATGAGTGCTATAAAGACCTTTATGGCAGTCAGTGGTGAGGGTTAGAGTTGTGTTCTTCAGCAGGGGGGTGGGTTCGGGATGAGGGTATCTGCGTTTGAGTTTGTGGTTTTGTTTTGGACTGTAGGATAGAAACTTGTTAGTATGCTGACGGCTTTTAGTGGAATCTTGTGAGGTCGTTGGACTTTGAGGTTGTTACGATTCCTGCTGCTACCACCACCACCTCCTCCTCCCCCTCCTCCACAGGAGCTTCTTTGTCTTCATCACCGACAGCAACATCAGCAATAGCAAGTGCAGTAGCCGCAGCAAATCACAGCAACAGCAACCACTAACAGCACAACTCATCAGTCCCGGAACACACCGAAAAAGCACTAGCAATCAGGCATCCATCATAATAGTGATAGTAAGGGTAACTGAGCAACGCCAGCACCAGCAATCATAGCAGGCCATGTCGTGTTACAGCAGCAACAGTACGTAGTCAGAGCCATACTGATATGAGGGACCTGCCGTTGAATCAGGACGCCCTTCTTATCAAAAAGACCTGATTAGCCGAAACCCTTAGCCCCAAACGCCGTAAAACCCGTAGACAAAACTCCGGAAAAACAAGCCCTTGTAAAACCATATCACGCCGCTTGCGCAAAGCCATTGAAAGACACCCTTAAAACAGCCCCTGCCCCTTCGAAGCTCTGAGAGGTGTTTGCTACGTCGGCCGGCCGACTGGGAGTTCGCACCGCTTCTTGGACGAGTGGTGGTAGGGGTTCGGGGCCCATTATACTATAATTATAATAAGGAACCCCCTAAATAGTATTGGTTTCTTATTTAGGCCTCTACATGTGCTTCTTTCAGCGACTTCCGGTCACAAGTACGACGACTAATGTAAGGGCCTCGACAGTTGGAGCAAGGTTTCGGGAGATATGCAAGTAACAATAGGGAGTATGAGGCGTATGCATACTTAGCGCTGACACCTCTAACATATCGCAAGGTTTCACTGGGATGCATGCTTTTGAGGGCTTCAGCGTTGAGAGTTCGGCGGTTTCTTGTGCTAAACGAAGGCGGTTCTCAGGCGCAGACACGATGTTCGATGCAGTCTTGTCGAGCTCGTTGAAAGCTGCAGTTGAGCCAACATTCAACCTCACACCCTGGGCACCATTAGGTGACTAAGTCCTATTGTTACTCAGTTCAAAGAGCATAGCCATCTTAGTGGTTGCAGCTCTCTATGCAGATCTGCCAGGCACAAGTTCAACGAGCTTGCTTAGGCAAAGTGTGTCAATACAGAGGGTTTTGCGTTCTTGCTGTCTTTATGCGGAAAACCATCAAAATACCCAACGCTCAACGACCAACCCTCGAGATCGCGCTTGAGAGAGACGGAGACTTAGGGCGTCAATTCTGGTGGTTCTTCTTTAGATACCATATGGTTAGGGTCCTATAGTCCTATAGTTTGTGGTATCGAGTACGATGCTTGAGCGTGTACGAAGCGCTTCTACTGAATCCTATGAGGCCCCAAGCTCCCCAAGTTCCAAGCCACGAGGGCTTTTAAGGGCCCTAAAGTAACCCCAAAACCCTGAACCCTAAACCCTAAACCCTCCATCCCTAAAGCAACCCCAACCCGCTGGAGGCCCGAAGCCAAAGCATGACAAACCCCCTAAAATCTTTTCAGATTTGGGGAGGAGTCCAAAAACTGGGGTCCCTAAAGAGAGAGAGTATGAATCAGCGGCCAAAATTTTGCCGCAAGACCGATCAAGGGCTTTACTTCACAAATAGACCCTGAGTCAGACCAAGGCCCCAAGTTCAGGCAAAGACCTCAAATCGTACTTAAGATACCATCTACTGGTGAGGTCTATTCCTGTCCGAAACCCTAAACCCCCAAACCCTAATCGTAGGAGAGAAGAAGCCCTAATCGTATTTAAGATGCCGTCTATGGGCAACGTCTATTCCTGAATCAACGGGTTTTGGAGTCAACTTCCGGTGCTCAGGACCCCTGAACCCCAAGCTCCCCTAAACACCGAAACCTAAAATGCTTAAGCCTCAAAACCTACCGTACCTCATCCCTAAACCCCAAATCCGAAAGCACTTAAACCCTAAACCAGCTCAGCTGAGGACAGCTGAGTGAGAAGACTTTCGATGCCCTGAAGAAGACGACGGGAAGTGTCCGTTTGGATGGAGACGTTTGGCGCCGAAAGCATGACCGGTTCTTTTGCAGGCTTGCTTTCAGGGAGTACTGTATAGGGTTCCGTGGACGGTCCACGTAGCTGTACACTGTACAGTGTATACTTAGGCCTTGAACGACCTTGGGGCCACTCCCAAAAAAGTGCATGGACGAGTGCAGGCTTCTCACTTCTCACGGCTTCAGAATGCTTGAAAGGGTGGTTGCACAGATCTTTGGCTCACACGGCTTTGTGAAGGATTGCGCTGTTCGGGTTGTACTTTAGCGCCTTCGCACCTTAAACCCCGTTTGAACCAAAAGGTTCAGCCTCTTGTTCGACGACCCCCAAGCCAACCCCTCAATCAGGACCCGTAAGTGTTGTTCGTCTACTTTTTAATCTATGTTCTACAAATAGTCAACTAGGCCCCGAAGTCCATCCCAAGGAGCCTTTGATCTTTCGCCCTCTGGCCTTCGATGGCACCGTGCCCATCTCGAAGCAAGCCGAGACGCTCGGCTTTGGATTTTGGATTACGTGTTTAGGGCGACACAGGGTAACACTAAGAGCCCAGCTGCAAAAAGGGCTGCACAGGGTTTCGTGAGTTTCATTGGCTTCTAGAGGACTTTGGTGATTTTGAGGGGGTTCAAGGCCTTGTGCGCCTTTCTGCTTTGGGTTTTGGGGTTTCATTGGGTTGTATGATGTTTTGGGGGTTGTGGCTTTCCGGTTCTTTTGTGTAGGATGTTTCGGTTCCGCGTGGGGTTTGGTGGATGTTGGACTTTAAACGTNGTGGGGGGGGGGGGGGCTTCTACGACGGTTTTTCGGTTGGGAGGCCTTTGGCTTTGCATCAGGACGCTCGCACTCGAGTGGAGTTCCAACGTTTTAAACTTCAGTTTTTGATTTAAGACTTGAGGCATCATGGGGCTCGGGGTGTACGGGGTTCGGTTGAAGGGGCTTATCGACTTATCGGTTTAGAATGGGATCCAGAGATTCGAATTGGGATACTGGTTTTATGAACCCTTGGTTCTAAGGTTGTTTTCGTCGTTCCGTCCGCACCTATGGTTTTCAGGCCTTGGTCTTGAGGGGTCGGGCTAGACTTCGAGCCGCAGAAATCATAAAGTAGAGACATGCAATGCTTCCCGGTGTAGGGTTTAACATAAACCGGGGGTGGGGCGTGAGAGGAGGATACGTTTAGAACGGCCTTGATTACTAGCGCCAATTTGGGGGATCTCGCGCGGTATAACTGCATTGTTTAGGTGGAAGATATCATCATTCCGACCCCTATATCAGAGCTGGGGGGTATGATAGCTTCAGACTTGAAGCTCTCCAAGCCTCAGGAGTGTCAGTTCAGAAATCTGACAGACTAGTTCCCCGAAGCCCAACTTCGAGAGCGCCGACTCCGACTCCTACAACCCCAATCCTGAACGCCAGAGCCCTGAAGGGCAAAACCCCCACACGCCTTGATACAGCCGACAGCTGCGTCTTGGACCTTGAATCCCTCGGACGCCAGCACTGCCGGATTGGAGGGACACGAAAATTATTGAACATGCGTACTATACCCCCAGATCCTTAAATGACAGCAAGGCTGGTCAGCGATTGCGATGTCCTCATTGGCATGCATGGAGCCGGGTTGATGCATTCCATTTGGATGTACCTGGGCAGCTTTTATCGAATGTCTTTCTCTCTCTCTGTCTCTCTCTCTCTCTCTCTCGCACTCCGCTTGCTTCTCGAACTGTCTGAGTGCATGCAAGCCTTTGTAGGACTGTTTTGGGCTTCTGTCCAAGGGTCATTCTGAAGGATGGGAGTTTGCCCTGGTCGTGGATACACCAAAGCGCTATAGCTAATCTTTATGACGCTAGCGGAAAGACTCTAAACAGACACGTAGGCCCTCGATCCCCAAATGTAGGAGACTTGGAGGTATCCAGGGAGTGTTGTGGTGGAGCTGATGGACCCAGAGCATTCGGGTGCCGCCTACTACCGCAACATTGCGCACTTGTCAGGAGCCATGCGTATTTAGGTTTTTACAGGCTTGAAGGATGGGGGCACGGCGTGTACTAGCAGTTTGGGTGAGGTTGTTTAGGGCATCTTCGGATTATTGGTGAGTGTATGTCTGGGGCGCTATTTTTTGAGGGGGCACGAGTATCAACAGAAGGGCTGCTTTGCAGTGCGCTCTGTATTTCAAGCACAATCTGAGCGATTGCCCAGCAACTCCTACATTTCCAGCCTGACACCCTAATCACCTAATCCAGATAACAAATCCCTTAAGCCTTAATCCCAATAGGCTCTGGATGTTGGAACACCAGGGCAGACAAGCAGTGCACTGTCAGGACATGTCTACCTACAGCACTCCAAGAGCGAGGTCGAAGAGAAGCCTGAGGTTTCCAGAATCACCATGGGACTTCTCTTGTTCTGAATATAGTATACCATACCCTGAGTATTCTGGCCTCTATATTGCACGAAGGGCTTGCGACTTGGGCAAAGTGGTTGGAGCAAGCAGTCTTCATAACACTTGCCAGGATAGCATCCGCCATGCATCCTGAGTTAGCTTCGTATAATATCATCCTGAGGCAGACCAAAAGTAATTCCAGCTTTCGAAGAGCACCGAAGAACACTGGAATAAACTATAGGTCCATTTTGGCTTGGGGATACCAATGTGCCTGCTTTCTGTAGCAAGGTTGAGGGTTTAGGGAACCTACGCCGTGCTCAGTGCTGTACTTGTACCTCTACGATACTGCATTATGTCCCATTTAGCTCTCTGAGGTTCTGAAGAGTTTGATGGTCAGTGCTGCCGAGATCATCTCCAACAAGGCCTTCGAAGTTCAGCGAAAAGCAAAATACTCACTTGTCCATTTCCTTATTTCAAAAAGAAGCCCTTGAGACCCTAAGCCCTAAACCCATACGTAGACTCCCTAGACACTAGTCCCCAAAATCCGGAGGCATGTCTCTTGACTTACCTTTAGTTAGTAGGGAATGGAGGAATGGGGTACAATTATAATTACTATTACTACCATTCCTCCATTCCCTACTAACCAAAGGTAAGTTGACCTACGACAGGCGACACACTCGCTCCACGTGAGTATGCTTCAAAAGGCTCAGCGCCGGCGTGTGACTTATCAGCAGGAGCCCGAAACGGGGCCCCGAACTGAGCCTGTAGGAGGAGCCCGAAACGGGGTTTAGCTTCGGCCGTAAAACTCAAGGTTTGGGGTTGAAGGTCTTGGAGCAGGGAAGTATGGTGCATGTCTTCTGGCAGTCCAAAAAGGCTTGAGGCGCGCGCGACCGGGGCGTAGTTCAGGGCAGCTTTCATCTCGAGACCGAGACTGGTACTGCCCTCAAGGGCGAGCGCTTGCAGTGAAAAGGAGCGCCTCGGGGCGTGGGCTGAATGTGTTCCGGGTCGAGGAGTTTATCATAGAGGGCCTAAATTAATTACCTATACTATTCATAGGGGCCTTCATTACTATTGTGGTGGTTCCTGATTATAAACATAGTAGAATGGGCCCCAAAACCCTATTAAAATTGTTAGGCCCCTGCTATGGTGCCAATCTGCAAGGCTGAAGGTTTAGGCGTACCTGCGGCTGCCTTGTGGTCATCATCCGGTATGTATAGACCTGTCCTGGCCTAGTTTGCTCAATGCATGGCTTCGACACACGTGTTCTTTTGAAAAGCACTTTTTACCACTCTGAGGAATCCGGGAACCTGAACCATGACCGGTTTAGGGTTTATGGTTTCATGATTTTAGGCAGTTCTGAGGGTCGAAAAGAGGGTTTTGTGGGAGGTCTCCAAGAAGAACATGGATGCGCAGCTTGCAGATTTGCAGCAGCTTGGCCCGCACGAGGGGTTGGGGCGTACTGCGCTGAGGGGCTCCACCCAAGTATTTCGAAGGAACCCCTTTATAGCCAGCACCCTAAAGGAACCCGAGAGTCAAAACCTTTCAGGACCTGTGTAGAAACCCGTATAGAGAACCCCTGATAGGAAACCTAAACACTAAGCCCTAAACCCTATAAGCCCCAGACCCTCAACGCCACATAAACCCCAAACCGGTAAACCCTGGGCACCCCAAACCCTAAACCCCAAGACCCCTTTTAGAAAAACAGAACTGACAGAGCCCATATACGAAACCCTAAACCGGAAATCCCCAAACCCCTCGTAGGAACCCCCGGAGAAAAACCTGGGACCAACCGGTCGGCGCAGGGCGGCGGTGAACAAAGCGGCCTCAGAGGCGGCCAGGTGACTGGGGCAGTCTGTTTTTGTTTTGAAGCGTTTTGATGTTTGGGGGAGTTTTCATGAAGGGTTCATATGTAGCTTTTGCACGGGTGGTGTTTCGAAATCGTCTTGTTTGTCTGAGTGATGTTGGGGGGCTCCACGGGTCTTTCTAGCGTCTTAGCCATCTGAGGTTCGTGAGGGCTTCTGGTAGTTTATTCGGGGCACCTGTTCATAAATCCCTAAACCCTACACCCTAAACCCTAATACTTGTGGATGCCCGGTCGGACCCTTAGGGCTGGGCCGGGCTGGGGCGTTTAGGGGCTACCCTTGGGGTTGGGGATCCGTTTAGCCGTGAAGTTGTCTCTGGATGCGGTGGTAGAGTAGCCAAAATTTAGCCGAAAACCCTACAGAGGATTGAACTGTGTCAGCCTTCCCTGAGCGAAACTACGTACAAACCTTGTAACACCCTACTATTAAGCTATAGAACCAGACCCCTTGTTTAAACTCCGATCCCGCGGTGACCCCCCTAGAGCTCCAGGTTCTTGGACGTCGCCCGAACGGAGCTGGGGCGTCTTGGCTTTGCTTCTGCAGGTAATGAGCTTAAGGGTGTGCCTGGGGCTTATAGATTGTATAAGCTTTTGTCATGCAGGTTGCGCAGAAAAAGCGGTGGTATTGTGTTTCGGGGTCCTTTTACCAAGGATACTCTTATTTAGGGCTTCGTTTCTTCAGATCCCATATGAGGGTTAGTCATGCTTGTGGGTTTAGAGTTCTGGTTTAGTGTTTAAATTAGGGTAGAGTTGATCATGTTCGTAGCTATGTATACCCACAATATTATGGCTACTCCAGGGTCTATACAGTGCTTGGGCGACACTAAGCTACTATATGGGTAGCTGGGCTTCTAGAGTTCTAGAGGGTCACGCACTTGTATCTGCGAGGTGTTTCAGTTCATTGAGGTGCTGCTTGAACTTGACTTGCATACTAATAGTAAGGTGTTCCTTTTTCTGAAGCCTTGAAGCCTTGAACTACTTGAATGATGGCACTGATCTTCTTGAAGCGTTCGAGGCTTCTCCGTAGGTGATGATTTGGGGTTCAGGGTGTTAGGGTAAGTGCGAAGCCTGTTGCAAAAGGGTTTTAAGGCTTCGCACTCTAAAACGCTAAGCTCCTGCAATTTGGGGCTCTGGGTTGTCAGCATGACGATAATACTGTTGATGGACAAAATCCTGCATTACCCATTATAAGGAATATACCATAATTCCCATAGTTTAGGGTCCTTAGGGTCATGCAGGATTTTGTCCATCAACAGTAGAGTTTAGGGTTTAGGGTCTGGCCCCCAATGCTTGTCTCTGAGGGCCCTCGCGGCCGATATTGCAGACTTCACCGCTAAGCACAACCACCTCAGGCCTACTGCGGGGGTACCGAGGGATCCTTTGGCTAGCTCCACAATAGTCTTTGCCCCTCTGCCTTGTATGTGATTTGGGGAAGGTCATAGAAGTTCAAGTGCAACGGGCCTTCGATTTCGGGATAGTAGCTTTTGTCGTCCTCGACCAATTCCAATGCCACAAGTCAATGGTGGACAAGTTGCAGGCAAAATCTTGCAGAGATACCATCAGTAGTTTACATAGAGAGGTTTACGCTGTGGGGTTGAGGGCATTGAGCTGTCCCGCTTGCAAGAGGCACCGGCTTTGAGGATCCTTCTCTCAACTGCTGCGGGGGCCATGTAAAGATGAATTGAAGTTGCAAGATTTCTGAACAAACGGAAGTTTGGGGATGCCCCTTCATGCTGCAGAGAGTCCTGAGCAACCGCACCGTCAAGCCCGAATGCAGCAAGCATGGGTTTGGGGACTGCGGCTACAGAGTTGGGTGTCAGGACAGCCAGCTTTCGGTTAGCATCGTGCTTTAGGGTAATAGCCAATGCGAGGGACATGAGACAGGATCGGCAACCCGATGGTACTTCCTCAACCCGAATCAACAGTGAGACTCCTGCATTGCTGGCATAGTCTTAGCCAGGCTGTGGCCTTGCAGTATCAACCCGACAGTAGATCAGAGGGACCCTGAGGGGGATTAGGGGGGAGAGGGGTAGGAGACTATACTTCCTTAAATAGGTCTTATTGGGTCCTTATAAGTGTCCCTATGAGTAGAAGCAACTTTGGCTTAAGGCTTCAGGGTCAGTGAATGCACTTCACTCGACAGGAAAGCTGACATTGAGTATCAAGCTGACCTCTTTGACCAGCAGCGGAGCATCGTGGCTGCAGCGCCAGATTTGGCGAACCATTGAGATGACTTGTCAATTGTGATTTGTAGCCATTGTAACCAATTGAAGAGATTGCAATGCTCCAAGTTTCCGCCCTGCGGTATTCATGGGTTCTTGTATGCCGCATTGTGTTTCTCCCGCAACTTCCAACATTCATTGCGAGAAACATCGCACTGACACATCACCAAGCGAGTCTGCCCCACAGAGGTGGTAAGATCAGGTTTTAGTATTTGTGTTGCAAGTATTAAGCGGCATTTACGTGTAGACGAAAGGACTACGTAGGGATACTATGGGAGGGGGATGCCCTTTGACTAAGCCCACCACAAGTCGCACCGCGGGCAGGGGGCTTGTGTATTTAAGGCTCAGAGCTGTAAGCCCTTATGTAGCGTGCAGCTTGTGCGGCTGACGGTTTGGCGTTTAGGGTTTAGCACTATGGCCTGAGGGTTTACCTGCTTTCGTTCAACTGACACTGCAACCTCACTCTTGCAGTCTCTATCGGATATCGTTCTCCCCCTTCAAAAACCTGCTCTCAAGCCTAAACCTGAAGTCCTGAGGCAGCCTGCTGCTGAAACCTTCAAACCCCAAAGCCTGATGCCCATTTCCCAGTTGCAAAGCACGAAAGCTCCAAGGAAACGATGCCCTCCAAGACCAGCTGGAAAAGTTGACGGCGCGACGCCGCTGGGCGAGGAGAGGGGCACTCCTCGAGCTAAGGAATTTAGGGGTTTAGGGTCGCGGATCCAGGGGTTAGGGGTTTAGGGTTACGAAATCCCTACTTCAGTGAAATCGTGGACAATGGCCCCAAAACTTTCTGGTTGAACAATCTGTTGACCGAGGTCGGCTTGCTGAAACGCGGCTGCAGGCGGACATGGAGAGCTACTTGGCCAATTAGGGGCTTAGGGCTTTAGGATTTAGAGCTTAGGGTTCAGGGTTTACGGTTTATAGGGTTTAGGCGAAGGGATTTAAAGCTTAGGGCTTCACGGTGCGATTTTTGGTCCCTTCGAGACCGCAGCCTACATCTTCTTGCCTGAAATCCTCAACTCCGAACCCCAAAACCCTGGCTTTGTCCGAGTGTGAGCCTAAGCTTATCGACAGCTTGACCTTAAACGCGTCGGACCTTAAGCTTTTGATTGCCACAACGAAGCAGGCTCTGACGTGGGGTTTGGGTATGCAGGGCTCCTTGGGAATGCTGGTTCGATTGTATGTGTGTGTGTGTGTGGATTCTGGATTGTACTATTGGGAGACTGCTCAAAAATGAGATGTCCATCGGCTATAGAGGTTCTAAGAGTGCCGGATTTCTAAAAGTTCGAGTCCTCCAAGAAGAGTGCCCCTGCAACTGAAGTCAACACTTAAGCTCCACGACCCACGACCTTTCAAGCTCCTGAAATAAACGACACTAAACCCTTGGACTGTAAGCAAGCATTAAGGTTTAGGGTTTAGGACCTAGGAGGATCTCGCATTTAAGGCCTGCGAACCGAGAACACGGTCCTCAAGCGATCGATGGGGGCACTCTCCAACCTCTCCAAGGAGATCGGAACAACCTTATAAGGTCCTAAGCGCACAATGAGTGGGCACATGGGTTGAGCACACCTGGGGTTTCACAGGTTTGTATTTCGGAGAGTATATATTACTGGCTACTTCGACCCATGGGGTGTACTATTCAAGGGTTTAAGGTGCGCGTGTAACGTTTTTCGTTGTTGTTCAGAGTTTAGGGGTTAGGCTAGTGGGTATCCTGGCTTCGTTTGGGCTTGATGCTTAAGGTGTGGGCCTCAGGCAACCTTTTGGGACGATATGTATATATATATATATGTGTATGTATGTATATGTGTATATATATATATATGTATATGTACACACATACATATATAAATAATGTACATGGGTATTCGTTGTTGGTTTGTTCTTATTTGCTTTATGTATGTGTACACTTAGGGTACAAATGTATACACACTCATGAACTTTAAATCCGCGAACATGTAAGGTTTGAATTTTGGCGTGCCAGAGTGTTTCAGCTTCCAGAACGAGCATAGACCATCCGATGTACGTTTTCAAGACTTCTTCGGATTCCCGTAGATATGATGAATCGGACTGTGGCTTGGGGATTCAGGTTTAGGAGTGAGGTCTCCGAAGTACTTTACAGCCATAGGTTTTCCAATATCGCAGCCGTTTGTGCGGAAGTCAGGAGGTTGTCAGCGATTAGGATTCAGCGGTTCTGCCACCCTATATTCAAACCTGAAACCCAAAGCCAAGCCTAAAGCTCTTAAGGCCTTTGCTTGACATGAACTTGTGGAGGGTTTCTTATGACAGCTCCAGCGACATGGTAGGTTTAGGATTAAGATGGATTTAGGGCTTAGGGTCACTGCCACATGAACACAGGCTCATGAACAAGGACTTGCACCAAGACCGCCTATAACCAGAGGTCTTACAGAGCATTTATCCAACAACATAGTAGGTTTGTATTATAAACCCGAAAAGCCCCTTCAAAGTCCATGAACCGGAAAAGCTGCAGTGGGACCGTCAATATATAAATAAATACCCGAATATAGAAAATGGATAGTTCAAACAAACTAGACAAACATAAAAGTATGAACACGATTGAAGCACTATACATCCGTACGTATATTTCAGCCCAACCCCCACCCGAATAACCAAACGAATATCCCATTACCCTAAACTCTCACTACATCTAGTTAAATGAAACCAAGTTAGAAGCTGCATGGTTCGCCTTGCTCGGAGCGCTCGACGGTCCGCGACGCTCGCTTTCTTGGCCGTCGCCATCACGGCGCTGTGTCAGTTAGGCCTTCTTCGGGTTCCTTTAGAAACAGGCGTTTCAGCCAAAACGGTTATGCGAATGCTTCTTTGGTGGTTCATGTAAGGGTTCTAGTAAGTTTCGATCATACTCCAATTTTCGTGGCCTTTGAGGGTGTAGAACTTAGGGCTATATCCTTTTGTGATCTATGGGTTGAATGGGATTTGATCAACAGTCTTAGTTTTGCCGCAGGGTATTGGGCTTCTCAATTCGACAGATGCAAGACGGACTGCTTCCCTGCAGGTATGGATGGCCCGGATGCCTTCGCAGTTCAAGCCAGGCAGCTTGTGCCAAGTTGAGGCTAACCGTGTATAGTTTTTGTACGTCGTGAAGGGGGTTGTGGGATGTGTCGTTTCCTCAAAATGTTGATAAGGTTAGCGTTGCGGCTGGCAGACTTGTTTACTTGCTTGCAAGGGCTGTAGATGCTCGTAAAGATTCCATAAGCAGGCGTACAAGCATGGTATACGAAGGCACAACTACTGGAAGCCGCATCAAGGAATAGCAAGCCTTGCTGCTGCTTAACAATTCACGTGCAACTTGAACTAGCGAATGACAAGCGCCAACAGCACGGAACATGCATAACCTGTGTCACGGTGCACGCAACACACTGTGCTTCCGCCTACACAGATCCGTCATTGCTTCTTCGTACAAGACTCTCAGTGCAAGACTCCAGGAAGGTGCTTTCACCCGGCGGGCTGGCACTGCAAGGAATTCTCTTTGACGTGGATGGGACCCTCGTAGAGTCAACGGAGCTGGCCTACAGCGCTACCAACGAGGTTTGAAAGAGCACGACTGTGGTTTTGCACCGGGTTCTGATGAAGGGGCCTGCGTAAGGTCTGCTAGTAAGACCAGTGGATATAAGAATTGCCTGAAAGGTGCTGGAGACATTTGGCCACAACAAAATCACCGTCGAGGACTATCATCGTGGGACAAAATTCACAACCCCGGTTCGCCTTGCATGGCATGCTGGCCTAGCGGAGACTCCCGAAACCGACTTGGCTGCCGCCAACGCACTCGGCACGGAGATGGGAAGGCTATTCGACACTACCTATGTAGCCCTCGTGACGCCAAAGACAGTGCCCCTTTTTGCAGGCCTTTCCGATCTACTCGCGGCCCTGGCAGAGAGAGGCACAACCATGGGTGTTTTGTCGAATGCTGCGCGAGAGTACGTAGAAGCTGTGCTCAGCGCCAACGAGCTTGGCAAGACCCTCGGGAGCAATAGCTGTAGCTTTTGTTCGTCCTTATTCCGTTTACGACTCCCATGTTTTCAGCTTCGAAGGATCTTCCCTGTGCGGCATGGCGCAGACTCTGTTCCGAAGCCAAAGCCTGCGCCCGACGGACTGCTCCAGTGCTGCGCAGAGTTGGGACAGCTCGAAGCGTCCCAGTACATCTATGCTCCTCGAACCATCGGAGAGTTGCTGTAACTGGTCGGTTCCAAGTTCTGAAATGACAAGGGGAGTCGTGCGGTAAGGGCGGGGGGTCTTCAAATTCAAGCAAGTTCTTCGAAAGGCTGGGAACAGATCATGACACTGGCCATGTAATACAACCACAGGCACGCAGACCTTAATTACTGAGGTCATCAACTCTGTCCATCCGCCCTGCACCCCAGCCCCTAGCAGCAGCGTGCCGCTCCCGCGCTATCTCTTGTTCCTTTGCGTTTTCGGTTCTTCTTACCTTTCTTCGTCTTCGAACCCGCAGCCCTAGTATAGTCTTTAATAAGGTCGGTGATGGGCCCAACGATGGGCGAGCTGCGCATGCCGCCGGCATGGCTTCAGTTGGAGTAGCTCGACGTTTCAAGACCTGAAGGATTGCTTGCTGGATAAGATCTAGATGCCAGACTGAAGTCTTACAGAAGCTTTCGTCATCAAATGCCGAACTAAAACCTGTAGTAGAGAGGTGTGACAGTAACTTGCAGCAGCGAAAAGTTGGTCGAGAAATACAGACCATAGCGTAGCATCACAGGAAATCGAGCGGATGACATAGCTGGAGCATTACATAAGAGCGGTGAGATCATAGCCACATTGTAGTAGACTAAAGCTCCACGGCAGTAACTGCTGTGACATGCACTCATCTGATGCATGACTCATGACAGTCATCAGAATGATGTCGTGGGCGAGTCCATAGTATTGCAGGACATGTCCCACATGATCTAGTTGCGGTCGCCTATGCGACGACCCCACGCGGCTAAAACGTAAAGCCTAAACTAAGTGAAAACCCCATGCAAGGACGTGACGTGATGCGGACCCGAAGAAAACGGACAATCGCAAGCTGACCCGCAGCCCCTCAACCCTGAAAGCCCGGCTCTTAACAACTCTCAAGCCCTTTACCCTCACTTTCGAGTGCCGACCTAAGGCAAGCAAGCTGAACCGCAACTAAAACACGAAACTCTCAACCCTTACATGTTCAAAGCCTAAACCTGCTGTGAGCCCCGAAACCAAACCCAAGGTGACCTGGGGCTCCTGTAGCCGCGAGGAGCTGGAAGCCACCTTCGACGTCGCTCTTGTTGAAGAGCTCAGTTGTGAATTTCGGATTTCGAGATGGTACTCTACAACTTGACGGCCATCTACCGGGGGCTCTAACAATTAGAGTCTCTTCGGAGCCCTGAGGAACGATCTTGCTGCTTGTTCAGGCCGCACATTCTGTTCATCGGAGGGTTAACGGCTTGGGGTGCAGGGTTCGCGGATTGACACCACGCGTTGACACCACGCTCCACGACTGCGGCTCTGCACGGTTTCGCATTGTGGCCGCCTCAGGTTGCGGGCTTCGGCTGGTAATTTCAGATGTTGTCTACGGGTGTACGATATTCAGGTTCGGAGTTTCGGAGAATTAACATAACTTGTATGTAAGCGTGTACGCATGTATCTCACTTCTCATCCCAGGCACTGGCATGTCGAGCTCTTAGGCCCACAGTCCACCCGAGATGTGTATGTCTGATCGTGGAGCGTCGGCTTTGGAGTGCCTGTGCTATCCAGGATATGGGAGTTTCCGAAAATAGGGGACCCTAATATAGTACCCTAAATAATAGGATCCTTATTATAAGGACCCCAAAATAAGGTACCCCTTATTTTCGGAAACTCCCATATTATTTCGTGTCGGGAGCTCATCGGCGCATAGGAACCTCATCTGGATCGACAGCTCCGAAAGCTAACGATAGATGCAATGGACGCAAATACCCAGTGCCTATCACCAGACTCCCTAAGCCCTAGGAGAACCTGAAGCCCTAAACTAAACCTAAAGGGGCACATGTCGACCTTTCCAAGAAAAATATACCTGAAACTCCAAAACCCTAAGCCTTAAAGCCGTGAAAACTTGAATGCTCCAGCGCAAAACCAACCCTTGCGGAAGCGAAAGCGCTCTCTTTCCACTTGCTGAGGTCGTGGTTGACACGGTCGAGGAGTTGACAAAGGCTTCGAAGATTCTAGACTCCTCTCGGGTTCGATGAGTGGTCTACCCATATGGTTTCGAGAGAAGGTGCTGTACGGGTTCATAAGGGTCGTCGCTTCGGGCAAGGAACTTACCTTTCCACGGGCTTAATCTCGATTTCAGAAGAAGGAACACCAAAAATCGAGAAAGGAGGGCCCTGCCTGCATAAAGCTACACCCCCCGCAGCCAGCAGGTTCTCCTGGCATCTCTGACGCGCTCGCCGTCGAGTGCCAAGTGAGCCGGTCGAGGTTTCACAGCTTATCGCCGGCGATACCTGGAACTCCCAAAGGGGACATTGCTGAAATCGAGGGTTCTGGAGCCTTTGAGCACTTGTTTTCCGCAGAAGCTTCAATACCAAGAAGCTTGCTGAGACGTAATCAATGTCCAAAGTTCTCTATCTATGTTCGACTATACCTAGAACACTCTTGCGGAAACTAACGCCTCTAAATCACAATCATCGTTTGTTTTTCTGCTGGCGAGCATTGCACGTGCAAAAAAAACAATCACTTGCCCGACGAGGGGGCTTCAGTTACTCCTGCTGAGTGGATTACGGCTTTCCAGACAGCTCAGAGGTAAGTAGGCCATATACCTTGAAGCGTATTCCAACTTTCATCTGTGATGTAGGGGGTGTTGGCCTCTTTGGGTTCTGATGCTCCGCATAAGCACCCAGCAGCTGCTCTAGGTAACTCGATTTTGGGCATTCAGGGTTTTAGGATTGAATTGTGTCTTTTGGATCTTCAGGGCTTGCGGGCTTGAGCCTGAGGGATCTATCGCCGACAGGACAACAAGAAGCGGTTGACGGAGATCTCCAACTGGATGAGTGTTCTTTGTGGCCGGCATCTGGAGAGGCCGCACACCTTGAAGTGTTCCCGTTTTCAGTTGCCTCGCTTGCATAGCCATAAAACTTAAAACCACAAAGAGATTTGCATAGGAGGGTGTGAAATCGGGATTTCGGGAAGAAGTGTGAGAATGAAGACGCATGGAAATGAGCAAGGGCCAGACGGATAGAAACATCGGCTTTCTTCACCCCGCGGGCCCCCTTGACTCTACACCTGCATAGGTAGGCTTAACTGGAAGCATAGGGTAGGCCCGGAACTCGAGAGCTGCACCAAACCAAACAGCATGTAGCTAAGAGCCCGAGACTCCGAGGCGTTGCAGATTTTTGCGTACAGGTACGCCTATACAGGTTCCATGAGTTCGACGTCCGGGGTGCAAGCCTACTCTGTTGTCGTGCCCTGAAACAGTGGGTACCTCGGGCCGTAGCTACTTCAACCAATCGAACCTACCAGTGCCGAGCAGGGTTTAGGGTATGCTTGCGTAGAAAGTCGGGGCCTTCAAAAGCCCAAAACCACACGGACAGTTCAAACTCGCGGGGCAGCAAAAACTCGAACAAGTGCATTGGAGACTTCCGGGAGAGACGTAAGCTCTGAACTTCAAACCCTGAATGGTTATAATAAGTACCCCACATAAAGCTTGAGCTGTCACTTGGCTTTGAGCAAAAAAGGCTGCTTGTCTGGAGGGCCTCGACAAACAAGGTCTCAACTTCCGTGTCCCGCACTTTGGGCAACTCTCAATGTATTTGGTGGGGTTCAGGAAGTTCGGGATTTGCGGTTTAGGGTTTGGTGTGCTACTGGGTCTAGGTTACATGCGAATCGACAAGCTGTTGGCTGTTCAAGGGCCTGCCGGATCAGAAGTATCATTCCCGTACTGTCCGTTCTGCAAGCTGCGTACAACACGTTTAGGCGGGAGTTTGTAGCAGCGCGCTACGTCATTTTACGAACTAGGTCGTCGAGTAGCATTCAAGAAGCCGTGCAACGACTGCAAACCTGCTGCTCGGAGACTGGAAACACAGGGTTGTTTTGGTTCGTAGACAGTGAAGGGGCGGAGAGACAGCGAAAGACGCAGGGACTAATCGGGTCAGATTCTGCCATGGCATGTCAGGAATCACGACACCATGCTCATGGCTTATCAGAAGCGGGTGGTGCGACGTCAGGCCCGGATGATGCTTGCGTTTTGTTACCGATTGGGTGGGGGATCGTTGTGGGAATTGCCTGAGGTTCCCACGCGTCGTTTTCAGGTTTACCGGGCCTCTGCGCGGGTCTTCGGATTTGGGCAGTTATCTCAATCAGGGTCTTTTTTTGGCTCCCCACATGGTACGGCGCCGTTTTAAAAAGAAGCCTAAACGGGACCCTCATTAAGAGAAGTCCCATTTAGGTTGTAGGGGTGTCTGCCGGCTTTAGGGGTTTAGCTTCGGGATCCTAAACCCAGGCTTTAGGGGTGTTGGGGCCGTTGGGGGTGTTGGGTTTCAGATTTTAGAGTGGAGGCTCCCGGCAATTGGTCCGGTAGACCATCTTTGCTTCTGTCGTGGAATCCTTAGTGCAAAACAGGAAGCCTGAAGAGTTGCCAATATCAGCTCGAAGGATGTAGCTTGTGCATATTACAGCACCAAAATCCAATTCAGATTAATGTCGGTCCCTATATTCAGGACGCTTAAATGAGGCATCTGTAGTACTTCAGCATGAAAGCTCGGTATAGGAACGGTTAACAGGTGGGGGTTCTCGGAGTGAAGCCTGGCCCCGTAAGATGCGGAGAAGGCGTTCTACGAGCGGATCGCCTGGGTGAAGCTGCAACACCTGCGGGTGGTCGTTGACTCTGGGTTTTAAAGACAAGGTGGAACCCGCATCCTGAACACCAATCCCTGAAGCCAAAAAGCTCGGAGAAATAGACTATGTATGACTATGCAGCCCAGACAGCCAAACAGGGAGAAAGTTATGTACATCCCGGCCCGAATCCAAAACCCCACATGCCTTAGCCAGCTTTTCTGAGCACCCACCTGCTCATGGAATCTACATCGGTTCCAAGTTTAGCGTGTTGCGTCTACGGTCCACCCAAGTGTTATCCTTATTCGTCCGTAGAGACGCTGGGCTGGTAAGCCCGCTAAAAGTAGAAGTTCAAGCTATCTATCTTGATTGGGGTTTCCGGGTTGATTTGCCCAGCTTTTCTATTCCGGAAACCAAGAACCAAGGGCTTCGATAGTTCCATATGAAGTCGGGCTTGTGTGTTGCGGAATTGAATGAATGCAATTTGGGCTCCGCAGGAATGGTTGCAGCATTTGGGCTGGTACTTTGGGGATACTAGCAGGAAACGTCCTACCCCCACATAGCTGCATGATACCAACCTTAAGAGGTCAGTACATGGTAATGCTGCTCATTGGTATGCAAGCATGCTTTCGAATTTTGTGGAAGCCCCTATATGGACTGCTATCGGCGCGACAAGACAAGCCTTGACAACTATGGAAGAGGCAAATCCCTAAGCCGCAGAAAACATACCCTACCCTTTAAAGTCCCAGCCCCTAAACACAATGCAAACCTTAAGCCCCCATATCTCCCGAAGCCAAAAACTCCCAAAAGCATTTTAAATCTTACGCCCGAAACCTTAGGGTTTAGGGGTTTAGGGTTTAGGGACTTGCAGCCCCTTTGCTTCTCCCAGAACTCAGGAGAAGCTGTCGAAGCTCCTGGTCGAGCGACAGGAAGAGCTCCTTAGTAGCTGAGTGGATGTACACTTTACTACACTTTTGGGGGATAAGATTAGCCACAAACCCTAAACTTTAAACCCGCTATAAAACTGAAAGTGTAGACTTTTTGGGGCTTCTGAACTCAGCAACTAAGGCTCAAGATAGCCCGGACAAGACAGGTGCGCCGGCCCGCCCCAATGGAAGAGGCTAAGCTTTTGCAGCCAAGGAACTTCAGATTCAGGCTGTGGAGATTGATTCTTTGAGAGGCCAGATAGGGCATTCTTTGATTTTTGGGTGACCTTATGCCTGCCGCTCGGCTACATCTGAGAGAAGTCTCGAGCCTTGGCAGTCTTAAGCAGTGGAAACATAGGGTTGTGGCCTGGATAAGCCCCGAGAGCCCTAACAGCCCTGAACTCATTGACGACGCCTCATGCCAGGAAGTCCGCCTGTATCGACGTCTGACCGTCGAAGCGGCCCAGTCGAAGGGGTTTATGCTTTGGACTCCATGGTCAATTCAAGCCTCAGGTTTTGGGGAAAGGTTTCGGGAGGCTAAAGAACTTAAAGTTTGTCAAGCTTGATGAGAAACTTAGCTGGAAAGCGGTCTAGGCAGGCATCTGCACGATTCCGCGAATCCACGCGAGCTACAATCAGCATTCGGTATAGGAGGGCTTCATCAACAAACGACGTAGGACTCTTCTGACACCTGTTGACTATAATATAGAGGCCGTCCACAGCAAGGGATCACGTTCTTTCGGCCTTGGTAAACTCTTGACCCTATAAGCACTAAAGCTCGAAGCCAAGGCTTGCTGCCTGCTGTACGAAGTAAGGCTGCGGTCTGGCGTGGCTGGGAGCACATATCAAGGAATATCTTTAATATGGAGGTCGAATCCCTTGATAATCCCCATCGAGTTATATTACCACATGCCCCAACACCCTGTTCTTTAATGGCTCAGTCCCCGACATTACGACGTTTAGACTCCAAGAAGCCCCAAAAAACCCTAAGTTGCCGATACCCAAAGAACGACAGCCTGAAGCCTCCATTTGCAGGTGTGCCTATAGTCTCCATTGTAGTTCCTTTTTTTGGTTTAGCCAATTTTATATGTAGGATCCTATAAGGTAACCCCAAAAAAGGAACTACAATGGAGACTATAGGTAAGGCTTAAAGGACCAAGCAGGTCCAGTGCACAGGGGTCTTAAGTCAGGTTTGGTATGTTGCGTTGAAAAGGGGGAGGAGGGGAAGGGGCGGGTTTTGCGAAGACTAAGAGCTCCATGCCCCTTAGCCGTGATTTTTTCAGGTGGAAAACCTCCTGGGCATATGATGTGGTCTTCAGGCCGATTCGTAACAGCCTTTAGGTCAACATTCAGGTAAGGGCTGAGACGTAGACGATGGATCCCCTGCGGCCTCCAGCCTTGTTTCGGGTCTATATGGGAGTTTCCAAAAATAGGGGACCCGCAAATAGTACCCTAAATCGTAGGATCCTTACAAAATGGACCCCCAAATAAGGAGCCCCTAATTTTCGGAAACTCCCATATAGGGGCTTCAGGGGTTCGGGTTTTAAGGTCTAGATGGTTTAGAGTTTTGCGGTTCGGTGGCCGAGGAGCTGCAGAAAGATGGCAGGCTGACACAGAACGAGGCGCAATACCGCTTAAAGGGTGCAGATTGCCGGGTGTCACACCCTAGACCCAAAGCCCGAAACCCCCAACCCCCCAAAACCAAACCTTAACCTTCTATACCGTAAACCCTAACAAGTGACGGCTGTGAGGAGTTTCAGGTCAGCCTGTGAATGCTGGAATCCGTGCCTGCCTTTTGCGAGTCGAAGCCCAACCATAGACTGTTCCGTGTTGAAGATGTGTATTCGTTCGGGATGCAGATGTACAGGAGAACAGGAGACTGCAGAGACTTTCGGCTTCGGGTTCGGGTGGCATAGAAATCGCCTGACACCCTGAAGCCTGCAGTTGGTGATGACTTGCTGTTGTTGCAGTTTTCGTGTTTTGCTAGGAATGCTGATATAAAGGGGATAGATACTTGTATATGTAGTATACAGATACTCATGATAGTAAGGTACAGATATATAGGCACATACGTTACTATACACAGGTATAAAGGTACCTAGATGCATAAAGGTATACAGATACAGATCTTTGTTGTTAGGGTTTGAGGGCTCAGCAGTCAATAGTAACAGCTTTCGCTGACAGGATTCAGGACTATAGAGCTCGATGTTTGACCAGAGGTTTCTCTGGATCTGATACAGAAGCCCGAGTATCTATTGGTACCAATACTATTCCCCAGGGCTCCATATCATATTTGCATGAGTCCCCAAGGCTCCTGATTTTTACTATACTATGAGGCACCCCCAAACCTGTTCTAGCTGTTCAGCCCGTGCATCGCTACCATGCCAGCCACGGCTGTTGGAGGCTATAGCCTTGTAGCGTTGCGCTAATTCATACGGTGTGCGGGCGAAGGTTCAGTGAATAGTAGCGCTCTTGACTAGGAAGATGGCTTGTAATCGTATAGAGCTGCAGATTGTGAAATATGTCGAACAAGGTGTGGGTGTGAAAATTCCGAGAACAGTGTCTTGCTTATCACGTAGTTGCTATAGGGTTCAACTCTTAGGGTGCCCGTGACGTTTACTGCACGCTGCAACGCAGGCGATTGAGGAATGCCTGAAGAAGGGGAAGATGAAGCACCGCCCAATCGGACTGATGATGTTCTTTGCAAAGGACTGCGCAGGGTCAGCACCAAACTTAAGACTACAAGCTAGTCCTGTTTATCGTGTTCTTCCCATATCAGAAGCTCGCGCTTGGAAGTTCTGAAGGTTCAGATTGCCAAAACTACTGCTGGCAGCACCACCACGACCACACCAACGCCACTTCCATTGCAACTGCTGCGGTCAGTTGGATTTGTTGATGTTGTTGCTATTTGCTGCTGCTGCTGCTGCCGCTGCTGCTGCCGCCGCTGTTGCTGCATGTATGTATACGTATGTACTACATACATATACACACATACAGTGTGTATTATATGTAGAGTAAAGGATATAAAATGCGCGACCCCGGTTTTGTTGGCTATTACTCAGGCTTCTATGTGCTACCGGCGTCAGTCACAGAGTCTTCCGGCTCAGGGCTTCGCAGAGGCCCCATGCTCCCAAATCATAGCCAAGACGCCTTTCTAGTGAAAGGGAAGCTCCCGGGTTCCAAACTGGGGTTTTGGTGACTGAGGAGCTGGGAAAGCCCTTGAAGTGGATGCGCAAGCGCCACATGGAGGTGTCCTTCTCCAAGGACCTTGTCTTCTCAGGACCCTCGGGGCTTATAATGGCTTAGAGTCTTAGCGTGTAGGACGTGTAGGCATGATGGATCTGAATTAGGTTCAAAATTTAAGGTGTAGTCTTCAGGGCTGTAAAGCTACACGACATTTTCACCTTCAAAAGGAGGCCTCCAACTGATGACTTGGAGGACACAGTAGGATCCGCATCGTCCCTAATCCTTCTTGGGAAGTGTATGTCTCAATCAGGAGTCTCCCCAATACTTGCGGAACCCTGGTTTGGAAGAGGCGAGAAGTGGCTGATCTCCCACATGAGCATAGAAAAACCATCCGCCGCGGGCCCCAACTGAACGGAAGCGAAGCCCTCCTTCCTCCACTCTGTCGGTCTGCCGGGTTACTATTAATCATTAGCAATACTCTTCCTTCGGGTTCCTAAGCTCTAGCAGAATACACCCCGCCCCTACCTCCCCTTTTCGAAACAGGAAGAAAAAGAAGCCAGAAAAAGATTTCAATCACTCAGGTCCCCAAATACGTAGCTCGCAAACACTATAATTAGTAGTCGCATTAGTTCTTACTATAATTTTGGTTCTCATTAGTAGTTTAGGGCCCTTGGGAAGCGCAGGAAGCGAGACCGTCTCGACGCCTCTCTCGCTGATGGAACCCGGAGAGCGCTTCGCCCCGGACTTGCTGGGACGATTCCGTAATAGAACACGGTTACCTAGAGGCTCCATAGTAGTTGCTTTTTGGGGGTTACCTTATAGGATCCTACATATAGGGGTACCTTGTCCCCTTTGGGCTTCAGATACCTACCTGATGGGTTACCCTAGAGGCTCCAAAGTAGTTCCTTTAAGGGATCTATAGGGTTTAGGGTATAAGTAGGGTTCTAAGTTTCACAAACCCTAAACTGCCTAGAGGCTCCATAGTAGTTCCTTTTGGGGGTTCATATACAGAATCCTATAAGGTAATCCCAAAAAGGAACTACTATGGAGCCTTTGGTTAGGGACCCTTTAAAGGGACATCACGCATAAGTAGGTTACAGGGATATCCCTACCCTACTAGGATTGATTATTGGGGGGGGGGGGTTATAAGAGATATCCCTATCTTTGCTTATGTGCTTTTGGGGGCCTATACGATCTGATATGACCCCCCTTTAACCCGGCCCCGCTCGGCTCCGCTGGGATCAGACCCCTTCTTAGTCTGAGGATTCCAAGAGTTCAGCTCCATGGTCGGGATGGAGCAAGCAGAGCTATGAATGGCGTAAGGGTAAGGGTTGATGGTTTCTGAAGAGACCTCGTTCAAAAGGGTTTGTTGCTACAGACATCGCAATCACTTATGGTCGAAAGCACCTACGAAGGTTGTTTCCAGGGCAGGTGAAACGCACCGCCAAACTTGCTGAAACCCTGAGTCTTGAGCAAGACAGACCCAACCTTAATTGCAAACACTCCTGGAATGGCTCTTTGTTTTCAAGAATTTCCCGAAAGAATACACTACACCCACCTCAAAGACCTGTCTTACAGCCTTGAAATGTCGCCCAACGAGCTGGGGCTTCAGGTTTCTGATGCGGCAGCGTGAGATTCAACTGGGCGTCCTCCGAGAGATGTCCTCTGGGAGCACAGATAAACCGGAGAGTTGGCTTTCGGATTTGGACACTCTTCCGACGTTGTTTTTGGGGGTGAACTTGCATAAGTGCATTTCATGATTTTGTAGATCGTTAACGATCAGCGGTTCCGTCGACAA
Source organism: Symbiodinium sp. clade A Y106 (assembly GCA_003297005.1). Classification (NCBI taxonomy): domain Eukaryota; class Dinophyceae; order Suessiales; family Symbiodiniaceae; genus Symbiodinium; species Symbiodinium sp. clade A. The sequence continues at coordinate 121,624 of BGNK01001005.1, forward strand.
GCCTTGTAAAGCTGATGGCAATCATGAGTAAACAGTTAGACGGTATAGTGTACTGGTCAGCTCAACAATCGTCCCAATCATAACCCCTTAAACCTCGAAGCCAATGTCCGAATGTGAGTGCTGAAGCCTCGAAGCCAGACAATAGCAAGAGCAGCGGCTAATGATGTACAAACAATAGCTTCTGCAGGCTGACCATGGTGATTTGCATACGAGCAGCGATGCGAAAAAGATGGTTCGGACTAACATGCGAGTATGTACCCGTAGCCGGTAGCCCTAAAACCTTCCAAATCGGGCTTAGTAGGATTTGACTGACCCTGTAGCGGTAGGGCGCAGGTTGGCAATGGTCGGTTGCTGAATCCGCAGTAACGAACAAACACCCTCGGACAGTCGGATCTTGGGCAAACACGCTCAGAACAGCAGGTGGCGACAAAATCTGAGGCCATGCCCCACAGGCTAGAATCGGACAACCCCACTTGTGACCGGCTAGTATGGTCATCATCATGAACACCGAATCAAAAGCCCGTGAAAACTTGTTGGAGACCAGTTTCTAAGCTCCAGGAATCCTGATGCCACGGTGATCAAGACACCTGAGCAGCTCAGGCGCCGTGCCTCCAACCCACTCGAGACCAAGGCACTGCAACTGGCCTGGCAGTGTTCGTCGATGACTACACACTCTACAGTTCTTCTGCAAAAGCCTCAACATGCTTCAAATGCACGACGCGGGGTCGCCCTAATCCAAGGACATATCAGACATGAACAAGGAACGTTCGATTCCATATGACAGTACACATTATACCTCATGGAGTCTAAGGCATTACCCGTCAGGATCTCTCTAGCATGTAAAAACTGAGAAGATAGTTTGTGATAACATTGTCCTTCGGAACTTGAGCATCTTGTCTGGACAAGGATGTTTCATGCGTTTCACGCTTTTTCGGCTTTGAGGTGCTAGAGTTTGGCATGTACAGAAGCAAAGAAAGTGTCCGTCTGAGTGCAGATAGGCTTGTATGGACGCTGGGACATGGTTAGAGCAGCCCCAGGACTCAGTGTTTGGAAGCCTACATAAAGCTACCCACGAACCCGAAGCCCGAGGCCCTTTAAAACGCCCCAGGGTATAAAGGTTCAGGGTTGCAACAGAGGCTTTAGCATTTCACTCGAGCCGTTTGGGGTCCTGCTCTGGACCCAAAGTTAGAAGCCGACAGGTGAACGACATCACCAACCGGTTCAAGCAGAAGATGCTGGAGAAGCGCATGACATTGAAGGCGGGCTTTGAGTCCCGAAAAGTCAAAAAATTCTGTAGAGTGGGCGGACAACGGCCCAATGATCTCCGGTCCAGCGGCTCAAGGATCAAGCCGTAAGTGAAAGTAACGAAGCACAAGAAGCAACCATAACTGCGGACACAGGGGGCTCGAACCGGGATCCATCCCCACAGCCAGCATGGCCAGGAGACGGGGAAAGTGGATGGATTCGACGATGTCAGCTCTGCAGAGGAGGAGGCACATCCAGAGTTCAGGGGCCATGAGTCCTCCATCATCAGGAGCCGACACTCTGGGCCTCACCCTGCAACATCCTCAAGCTTGCAGATAGCCTGCTTTCCTTTGAGCTTCTACCAAAACGTAGGATTTCATCGGCCAAGACTACCAAAATAGCAGTCTACAAGCCATGGCAAAATCTGATGGATGCATCCTATTGGCTTGGTTTCCGGATCCGAGCGCAAAGCATTCAATGCCGTCGAATGAAGACCCCTGAGTAGTAAACACCGTTTCTTGAAGGAGGGCGTTAAGATTCGGATCCCAATGTTAAACCTGTTAATTCGCACCCCCTCCTGCATGAGCCTTATTCAGGGAAGGCGGCTTATAGATCAGGGGTCTACTATACCAGTGACAGGCCAGGGAGGACGACTTGAAATATTAGTAGTAGGGTTTGTTGGGAGACTTAGTTTTGCACACAAAATGTACATTTCGTTCATACACAAATGCTTGGTATAAACCCCACTTCGCATCCAGCTGAGCACCATCCGAAAAAGCCCCTGCCCGTTGTAGTCCCTATGTAAATATAGGTTGGTATACATACATATATATATATACATGTACATACACATACATATACATATATAATCTTGTGTGTATATATGTATGTATGAAAAATGTATACACACATCATAGCATAGCACATTATACCCCAGGTCACTGTTCTAATTGTACAGACTTCGGAACTGTGTTGCTGTCGTTAGGACCCTTTGTTTTTTCTGCTGTTGCTGTGATCCTGGGTAGTATTAGGGAGACCCCTTAAAGGGGACCATTCTTAACCCTGCTTCTGATTCTCTTACAAGGGACCTTATCGAGAGGGTCTATGTCCCGAAGGGTCCCCCTAATCCTAACTCATATGTGCACAGGAGGAGCCGGACTTGGACCACAGCCGCTCGGAAGAACGGAGCTCTCTACTGCCCAGGGCCTTTTAAGGGGCTTCATACCGGTTTACAGGCTCATCTGGTTACGTGTGTTATAGGGGCAAGTTTCGGGGTTTCTATGTAGAGTTCCCAGACGGAGCCTCATCGGGGTCCTTGCAATTCGAAGCGTAGCTGGGCCCGCGCCTGATTTCTGACTCCTAGAGACTCCCGAATCCTGTTCCTGTGCTCATGCCCCCGAAAGACCCTGAAGTGTAAAACGAGAGCCCTACAGGCTACGGCATAGGGCCTTCAAGGTAAACAAAGACTTTAGAAGCCGCGGCTGTTGGCAACGGGATTCATGGCTGCTGTTCGGAGAGTAAGTAGGTGTCACGAACAGCACCCTGGCGTGCTTGAGGGATCTAACATCCACAAAAGGTGCACAGGTCCGCAGGATACCTTACCCGGAAGCCTTACATCGTAAACCCTGAGACCTGTGAATGCTTTCTCGCATCTCTGTGGTGCCCAGCAGGCGCGACGATGGAGCCGGTGGATCCAGAAGCCATCAAAGCCATACTGCAGCCCCTTCGACCTGCAGTTGTTGAACAGTTGGATAAAAAGGGTTGCTTAAAGGGTGATGTAAGGCTTCTAGAACATAGCATGGTTGGTGTTATTTGTAAGGGCTCTTTTGCGGTGTAGCGGCGTCAAGAATCCTTATTATATAATCCCCACACAACCTAAACCCAAAAACCCTGTGCACACCCTAAACTCTAAACCCCCAACCCTAAACCTTAAACACAGAATGGGCGCCAGGCCGTTGACGATCCCAAGGTTGCTGGCAAGGAAGCCTCGTCATCTCATCCACCACAGTAAACCGCCCGAATGCCCAGGCTTTGCTCTCAGGTGCCCAATAATTACCTGTACTGTTTTGGGGGTTCCTCATGATAATTAAAGTATAATGGGCTCCAAAACCCTACATAGTCTAATTACTAAGGCCCCTATATTAGAGCTTTTGCGGAATACATGTGCCTTATATTCATTACAGTCAAAATCGGAGTGCCCATCAACATGATAGATGTGTTTTGGATCCCAGGGGCTTATAGCCCAAACCCTAGACATTAAGGCCTGAGAGGCCCAAATCCGCGGGCCTCTATTCTCGCAGTTGTTACGATTTTAGCACTTTAGAGTTGACCTGACCCCGACAACCCGCGGGCACATGTAGCCTAAACGGTAGACCCGAGACCGAACCATGTGCTGATCAAAAGATTAACCACCGCAGAACGGAGTTCGGGATTCAGGGTTCAGGGGCGGCTAAGGTCGGACTACAAAGGTTTCTTCGAGACAGTGGAGGCTGGACAAACATGCAGATACTGCTGACGGACCGAATGCGTCATTATCCGTTTTTGGACGGGGTAGGATGATGTAGGGTGTTGTGCATCAGCAGTAGTTGGAGCATGCAGAGTAGTTCCCAGCCAGAGCGATCCCATGCCACCGCTTTCGGATTGCCGTCGTTAAGCAACGGCTCCTAGGCTTGGGGGCTGTGGAGGTCTGACTGGGTCTCACATGACACTCCAGAGGTTGTTGGGCACCTAGAAGGCATCAGTCATTGCCGCAAGCTTCAAATGTTCTACAAATCAAATAGAATTACAAAACCCCAACACTCGAAGTCTTGACATGCCACGGGAAAGCCTAAACCCGCTGACAGAACTCTTTGCAAACTCTCCTTAAAAAGACCTAATTAGAACCCTTCACAACAGCCCGTATTGACTGTAATATACAACATGGTCTTGCGAACGTCTTCCTACGGTCCGCCGGTAGGCGCCGGCGCAAGTTTGCGTTCCTGAAGCCGCGGTTGCCGCCGCGCACTCAGGGCTGGCCTGGGTTCTTCTGAGATACACAAATCGTTCCTGGCGTAATGACGGCTATTCTTTCGATTTTGTGTTCTTAAGGGGCCCGGAGTGACGGACCTTGTGGGTCGATTTTCAGCAAAGTCCTTTACAATCCCGGCCGCGCCAAGGACCTGCCAGTGGCAAGCGCCACTGCCGCTGTCGAGAGCGTGGATGCGAGCCTGCTGGCAGCACCCGGCAAGTGCGGCACGGCACTCTAAAATCCTAAACCCAGCAACCTTGAACTCTGAAACAGGTTGGTCTAAGCAGGTAACAACTTGAACAGCCTCCGCTGCTCCATGTGGTTTGTTGCTTGCCTACAAACGCAAATCCCTAGACTGGCCCTAAACCTAAACCCTTAACCTTAAATACTAACAACCGTCCATCTGGGAATCCACGGCAGCTTCAGACGTCGAAGCCTCGGGCGTTTGGCCGCAAAAAAGAAGCCTCATAGCCTAAGTTTTAGTATCGAGGCCTCAATAGTAACACTCGCTCCTTCATGCACTTGTCGTATCATACTGGTTAATGTACCCCCCCTCCAAAAAAACGTGTTCGAATTGTCAACGTGCTCTTCCAAGACCGCAGAGCTCAAAGCCTCAGCTCAATACTTCTAAGATCTGAACTCCACAGACATCCCAAGCAACTCCTCATGCTACCTGATAAAATGCCTTCTGTAGGAACCCCGGGAAAGCCCACGTAAATAAGATCCTCATGGACCTTCAAGCCCTAAGCCACAGACCCTAAACCCTAAACCTCAAAGCCTCCGAGGTCCACCGGTCGACGCAGAGAAAGCTTTAGAAGATCTCTTCGATTTGGCTAAAGCTCAGGCTGGGGAATCTAGGGGCCTAAACAATTATCAACACAATTTTCTGATTTAATTCATTATTATAAATGTAGTAAAACTCACCCCGCAAAACCCTACTCTCATAATTAATAATTGAGGCCCCTACATTAGGGTTTGACAGGCTCTTCTAGGGGAAACATGAAAGGTTAATGATAGGTTTATCTGGAGTCCAAGGAGCTTAAATTAAAGTTATGAAGATTCCCTGCTGGCTCGTAGGTTGCTCCTTGGGTCTACGTTAGAAATCAATATCTTCCGCGTCCTGATGCGATTTAGGATGTCTCTGTTTAGGAAACCTTATTAGTAGAGTAGGTAACCTTTAACCTTTTTGGGGTACTATAATCCCTATATGATCCCAAAGGTTAACCTTTAGTTCCCCCAAGAAAACTGGACAAGTAGGAAACCTTAGGTCCAAACTCCAGGAAATCAAATTCCAGAATCTCCCAAATCCTCAATAAAGCATGGAGAATTCCTGAAGCCCCAATCAATAAATATACCACAACAAGAAGGCCTAAGACCCCCAACCCAGATCCCGAAATCCCTAACCATCAACGCTAAACGGTCCAACGCGCGAGTCGAAACCCAGAACACTAAAGCCCCTAAACCCTAAACCCTTCCGACGATCCTGTACGACTCGGGTGCTATTTTGGGTTATGACCTCCTGTATAGACAGGTTTGAGGATTTCTGGTTGAGGGTTTCAGGGATCTCCACAACAGTCTGTTGCTTTCCTTCGAACGGGGGTAACATAGAAGCCTGATGAATTTCTATTACTCTTCCTTAGAGTTCCTTGCTACATCACGCAGTAGTCTTATATTATTAAGGCCTGTACAGCAAGGCTGCCGTTAAAGTCCTTACGCACACCCTACTCTGATTCAGTCAGGCCTTGTGGTAGAGGCGATTGGGACCTAAACCCTATTCCAATTCTCTACAGTAAAGGGGCTGTGCCAACCCGAAAGTCTAGATGCCCGAAAGCTCGCATTTCTTAAACCTTCGAAAAAGTCGATCTCGAGATGCTTCTGGTGATTAGGCGGTTAGGGTTTAGGGGTTTGGGTTTCGGGGCTTAGGGGCTCAGGGGTTTGGGTTCAGGGGTTTAAGGGAATGTGTACGGAGGCTTAGCGCTGAGGGCTAGGGGGTGGCCTTAAGCCTAGGGTTTAGGGTTCAGGGTTAGGGGTTTGGAGGTTTAGGGGTTAGGGGTTCAGGGTGTGGAGTATTGGGCTAGGGGTTCAGGTGTTGGGGTTTTGCTCACGTTTGGGGTTCAGGGCTTTGGGGTTTGTGGCTTTAGTGTGTAAGGCCTTCAGGGTTCAGGGTAGTGCTTCAAGGTCTAGTATACACTACCATCCCCAGTCCAAATCTATTTGGTCCCAAAATTTGATTCTAACTATTGAGGCTCCTGCAGCATTAGCTGCTGTCTGGAGTTTGGTGACGGTATCAGCAAGGAGCAACTAGAACTCTGGATGCTTATTCTCTGCTGGGAAGAGAGAGTTGAGCGGATCACAGCCGAGCTCTTCATCCTTCTGCTCGCTGCTGCGCTCTGCGAAAGCACATGCCGCTGAGCTGCAAGGAGTACATTCGCCTGTGCCTGGTCTACCAACCTGACAAGGGCGGTGAGGCCGAATTCGGCGCGGCAGCATCTGCCGCTGAGATTCTGGCTATCGAATCTGGCCTCGGGCAGGCTCGGAACGGACGCCGCCCTCAGTCCCCGGCTGTTGGCAGCCGACCGCCAGCCCAGGGTCCTTTTTGCCTCAAAGCAGACTACGTACCCACAGTCTCCTCAGGGTTCAAGATGCCCCTGAGCCTTGACCATAATCTGATCTCGTCCCCACTGATAGCACCAAATCCCCTAGTGCCCGAAGGCACCTAGGACCCAGAGCTGCGCTTCGGGCTCTAGGGTTTAGGGCCTTGACCATGCAGCACATCTACGAGCTGCCTATAATTCCATAATCTCCATTGCAGTTCTTTGCTGGTTAGCCATAACATGAACTTGGATATTCCAAAGAGGGCCTTTTTTGCCTGACAGGTCCGAGTTGTGAGTGCCTTTTCTAAGCCTAGGGGAATGTTTAGGGCGTTCCTCAGTTTAGGCTTGAAGGCTTTAGGCCCTACACCTACAGGAGCTAGGGTTTTCGGGTTTCTTCCCATACCTTAGATAGTTAAGATCTTTCATAGTACCATTGTCATTAGAGACTGTTACCGGCTGGGGCAGTACCCAAAGACATGTGCCTTTTTGCAGGAAAGTCTGGAACAGACCTGCTCTTCTCTACTCTTGCAGCTTTCTGCAGTACCAGGCGCGGGCCTCCCCTGAATTCAGAAGTTCCTCATAAGTAGGCGACATGATGCAGGATGTCAATCGAATTTATGACAGGACGTCGAAGTTTCGTGATTAATACAAGGATGAGAATAAAAAGCAGTATCACCTGGTAGCCAATATCTTCTTTACCATTTTCGGAGTGTGGTCTTTGATATAGGCTCGGTGGGGAGGGGATGGCAGCAAATCGCGGCTAGCGGGAAATGGCATGTGAGACCCCGACTTTCTTTGACAGGTGCACAAGATGCGGTCGCCTTCTTCGCTGATTTGTTGGAGGACTGCCGAACGGTGCAGACCTTAAGACTTAGTAGCTGAGTAGGTAACCTTTAACCTTTTGGGGTTTATATAATCCTGCCATAATTGAAAGGTTAACCTTTTTTGGGCTAGGGTACTCAGCCCCTAAGAAGAAGTTCCTAAAAGCCATTTCAGGGGTTGAGAGTTTCTTCATTCCTGGCCTTAATAACACACTATGGCATAGTACAGTACAGTGTAGATGGACTCGTTCTCCAACATTCAAAGTTCAGTTCAATCGTCTTGGGTTCTTGAAAAATTGTAGGCCAGAAGGCAGAGGCTGGTTCTCTGTACAGCACCAAAGTGAGGAGAAAGGTTTAGGGTTTGTGGCTCAGACTCCTCTGTCAGTGAGGAGGAGGATCATTGGGATGTGAGCTTTCAGAGCCTTGAAGAGAGGCGTTCAGCCGTTCGGCAACCAGGTGTCTCCATCTAGCTGATAGAAGCCCGAAGCATCCTCTCAGCATCCTACAGGATTGTAGAATCCTAAAGTGCTACAGGCCTGGAGAGCTAGAAACCAGTCTGTGGAGCTGCTAGCCTAGCGTGTTAAAGCTACGGAGGCATGACTTGCCATCTTGCGTTTGGTGCTGCGCAGCCTTGGAAGGATCTGACAACCGCTCTCCGCATCGGTTACATTGGTGCGAGCTGTTTGCCGGGCGCTCAGGCTTTCAGAAGCCAAAACCGTCCGGGTTCAGGGAAGGACGCCATCATCATCTCTTTGTAGCTTCCGGAACCCCAAACCCCAAACCCTAAGCCCTCTTGTTGTGGGGGTTGGGGATGGGCATGGGATAGTCAAACGGTTTTGGGCTTCGGGCTACTCGGCCGCACAATCCGTGTAGGCATATAGGTTCAAGCCTGTCCCGAAAGCCTAAACAAAAAGCACGCCGAAACGGCCCAAACCACGTGAGAACATGGCCAGGGTCTACGTTGGTTCTAAGGTTCGTACGAAATCTACAAAGAGTATTGACAGTTGTTGACATTAAGATTTCTACAGCAAGAGTAGGTTCCAGCAGACCGAGGGTAGATTTACAATATATACCCTCACTTATCGACCCTTTGAAGCATGTGCGCAAAACCAAGGCCCCTCCATTACCCGAAACCCTAAACCCTAAACCCTTTGAAGCCTGGTTCTCCAGTCCTCTCAAGGAGCCCCCAAACGGATTTCTTCTCGAACTCCGTGGGTTTCTGAAACTGCGAGGTCCGATCCGGCGAACCCAAGAGCAACACCTTGGAAGGAGCCTTTTTGGGGGGTTGGGGTTTTAGTTTAGGGTTATAGGGTCTAGGTTTTAAAGAATTTAGGGTTTCAGGGTTGATGGATTGCGGTTTAGGGTTTAGGGTTTTCAGGTCTAAACTTGACTCCCTCTCTTGAAGCGTTGTTTAAGCCTTTCTCCGCAGGCATGTTGGGATTATCGTGATTACAGGGAAGCCAGTCTTGTTGCAGGGTTTCGGGGTTGGACAGCACGGGCGTTTTGAAGCCCGGCTGAAGTCGAGGATTGATACTAGGGTTCAGATTTCCCCAAACCTTAAACCTAAAGTTGTATAAGCCAGCCGCCATGCGAGAGGGAACGAAACTTGGAGAATTCCGAAGTTGAGGGCTCATGGGATGAATGAAATTCGGCTGCGGGCGCAACACCTTCGAAATCAGAAGTCGGTCCTGCGCTAGATCCAGTTTCAGGTGTCCAAGCACCTTCTACTTTGCTGAGTGCAAGGATGCAATTTACCGGACAGGAATTTGCAGCAATTTCGGGTTGCCCAAAAGTCCCGAACTCGAACCCCAAACCCTTCAAATCTGAAATCACTTTTTTGAGGGCCCTAACTAACAGTAAACCTCAAACACTAATTCCAAAACCCTAAACCCTTTTCCGCTGGTGTAGTCAATGCGAGCCAAGAGACCTCGTCTGGCTTGTCCGAGTTGCGAGAGCATAAACCCTTTTCCGGCTTCCGACGGCCAGCTTCGACCACATCAGCTTCCCTGGCTCCCGAGACACGCCGCTCTCTGTGCCGAGCGCTGCGGTGTCCTGCGCGACCCGTCTTCGACTTTTGGGGGTGTAGGGTTCAGCGCTAGGGGTTGCAATGTTTACTGGAAAACCCTAGTCCCTAAACTGTAGGGTTCAGGCTTTTAGGGTTGTGGATTTAGCTTTGCGGGTTTCGTATGATCCAGGAAGTCTATATAATACTCAGGCTTCTGCTTACTAAATGAAGCTCTTGCCGAGTTGAGAGGAAAGGGGTTACAGAGTTTCCAGGGTTCCATACTCTCTTTCGCTGCTGCCGCAATCGAGCTTTCCATTCTCTGTACCAGCGTCTTCCACGGTCAAAGTCGTGTAAGTGAGGCTACGGTTCGGGTGGCAGATTTCGGATCAAGCTTTAAAGGACCGGCGATTGGGCCTTAACGCTGGACCTTGTATGAAGCTCGTCGGCTTTTTCGACAACGGTTTCAAGCCTCTGCGTATATGTTCAGAAGATCTGGCAGGCGATGTTTTGGTTCATTGGATCCTGTTTCATTATTCCCTATATACTCCAAAAAGAGGACACTTAGCTTCCATCGGATCGATACTTCAAGGTCTTACAGGAAACCGCATCCTTGCAGAGTTCTAGGGCATTTTAAGGTTTAGGGTGTAGGGCGCTCGAGCTGAAGGAATGAGATCAGCGCACAGGCTGCAATGCTGCCACGCCGTACCCCCAGAACCCCGTAACCCTGCACTGCGGACTCTTCCCGAAACCCAATATAGTCTTACATAGTATGAAAGCATGAAGCATACACCTCAAAACGTTTTGCGGTCTGTCGGACCCTTGCATGAAACCTTGTGACAACATACAGAACCCCACACCCTCCTGAAGCACGATGAACCCTTGCGAAACCGTTTGAACCACTTGTACAGCTCTCTGGGTCGTTACTCCATCAAGGAGCTCCCTCTGACTCTCTGACTACCTCTGATTATCTTTCTACCTCGTGACCTTGCTTGCGCAAGCCAAGGTGCCGTCACCGCAGTGTTGGAGGCGTTCTGCACACTTCGTGGGTGAGGATTTAGGGTATTAAGCGCTTGGGATTCAGGATTCTGGACATTTCGGTCATCACGAGACAACAGTCCACCCCAAAGCCGTTCTAATCAGCACGGCCCCGACATTTGTACCGTGGATGCCCAGGGCGCCTTACCCAATCTCTGTCCAGAGCCGCAGGTGGACGAGGACCCGGTTGATAAGTTTGGGTTTCGGGCTTCGCGTGAAAGGGTTTGGGGTTTGAGTGCTTACCTTAACCTACCAAAACCTACTTTTTTGTAGGGTCCCTATAAATTCTATATTAGGGTTTTACACTAGGGTTTGGTAGTTTAAGGTAGAGTTTAGAGCCGAAGGGTTTGAAGTCGAAAAGAATCTTCATCCAAAGCAATCAGTAGTTGTGGGGCTGTGGAGGAATGGGGTCTGACAAGTGCCAACCCCTGAGGTTCGGGGTTGATTGAAGGTTGAGGGCACTTGAGCGTCAAGAGATGTAGGGCTGGGGCTGGAGCGGTTTCGGGGAATTTTGCCGATCCCTGATCTGGAGTGGTATCTGCCTGATCACCAGAGCTACGACCACGGATTAAACGCGGATGAGTTCTTACTGGTAGGTTTAGTCCATCAGCTGTAAGGGCACCCAGACTCGAAAGACTGAGCCTTTTGGGGTTTGGGGGCAGTAGTTGGAATGACGCGATAGAAGGTGCAGAAGTGTTCCGCAATACGGTGTTTGGAGACATGGCTTGGCAAAAGCTCTCCTGTGTTGCCTGGACGGGAATCCATTTGTTCAAGGGATGCGGAACCGTGTTTCGCTAGCAAGAGTCCTTCAAGAACTTGACCTGCCCTGCCAAATAGGCTTTCATCCTAGCCCTGTTGTAGCTGTTGTAGCCCTTGCCTGACGAATGTCGGCAAGGCTGGCAACGAGGTCGGGGAGGCATCGCCGACAACATCCACGAAGGCCAGACTGGGGCAAGCGTGACCTAAATCCAATATAGGGGTCGGAAAAATTCAGCATAGTATTATTGCTCTTGGTCCCTTAGCCATAGTATGACATATGAAGTACAGCAACACCCCTGAAAAGATAAGACCCTGTATCTTGACCCTTCATGCAGGGAGCCGGGATCTCCATTTGGAGCTTTGAAGATTTGAGTGCAAGCACTAAACTCGGGGCTGCGGAAGTACGGTAGGATATGATGTTAATAAACAGAAAGAGTTTTCGAGATGTTTCCAGGTTTGTTGCAAGAAATCGCAATACGATGATACGGGGGATTACCAGGCGATGTTAGCGACTTGTACAGTACCTCCCTCCCAGACAGCCTGAAGCCTTAAACCCTCGAGCCGAAGAGCCCCGAAAGACGTTAAACCCGAGAAGAAGAACCCCCTAACCCTGCAAGATCCCTGATAACGCCCTTATAGATCCCTTGAAAGGGGCCCCTCAAGCCCCAAAGCCCGAAATCCAGAACAGATCCCCAAGAGCCAAGCTTTTCTGGATCCTAAGGCAGCCGCCGAAGCTGTGGCTTGGACAGGATAGCAGAAGTGTTTAGGGCTTAGGGACGACATCGTGAACACTACTAGTCCGTAGGGGTAAGCCTTAATATTGCTTGTGCCTGAATGTACACCCAAAAGCTACTGTGGTTACTAATGCCCTCTGCTATCCTGTGCTAGAACCTGTCCGATCCTTAGATGTGAGTTCAGCTACAATGGAGGATAGCCGGGGGGGTTGACGGCTTAGTACTTCCGGAATTGTGCATTGCATCATGTTTGTCTGGTGTCCTTTGGGGGCACCAGTGTATTGGCAACCCGTACTACGAGTACATTGAGAATGGAATGCACCCTTTCTGTTTGCCTGCTGGTTGCTTGCGGATTCCAGCGGTTTCACTGAACCGGGAACCCTGGACTTATACTTCCTCAGGGTGGAGTAGGGTTTATGAGGTAATATTAGCGGCCGTAATCAGTACGTAGAACAGGGCTTTGAGGGTAAGTTATAGTAGAAGTAGGTTTAATGCAGTCGAAGCTTTTCTTGGAAAAGCTTGCCTGTACTTGCCCATCCCATAATGAACGATCGTTGCTGAAAAACCGAAGCTATGTCCATCGTAGACAATAGTGGCCTCCTTATTAATTTGAATAGGGTTTTTGGGCACGTTGCCGTATTCCTCCGACCCCTGAATTAGATGATCCCAGGCAACCTCGACGTTGGCTTCGGTGGCCAACTTCCTAGCACCTCGGCCAGGGAGTGGACTTCTTGGGCGTGTGATGAGAGAAGTGAGGACAAGGCTGCCGCAACCTTAATGTAGACGTCTGAAAAGCTTGTGCTAACATCCCCAACACACTCTACTTATTGCAACATCTAGAAGCCCCTGTCCCAAATCCCAGTTGTCGCCATTTAATGCTTGGTGCTGCATGTATAGGCCCCTACTTCGAATTTTTTGTTTGGGGGAATGTGGGACTTCGGGCCAGGATCACGTCTACCGCGATACGTTTGGATTGGTGTAGGGTTTCGGATAGCTACTTGTTCAGACTTCTCTAGATAAGTCACTACCACGGGCGGAGGAATCCTCTGCTTCATAGACTCGCACATGCGCGGAGCGATTTTGGACATTCGGCTGTGCTCATATTCAACTATCCTGACGTCGAAGTGGGGTTCAAGATGTGAAACCACAAACACGTTTATAACACTCGTTCTGCTATCTTCAGTGGGGCAAGAAGCAGGAGAGCACTGCTTAGACGACGGGGGCTAGCAAGAAACTACTGGACCCACCTTTCCTTATACAGGGGGTTGAATAATTTCAATAGGTTTCTAAGGCATACAGGCTACTGCACCCGTGGATTGCATAGTAGTTAGGCCCTACTTGAGCCTGATTTCCTCAGCCCACAGCCGATGTTTGGGCGTGGCTCCTTTGCAACCGGTCCGGAAATGTGGGAATACCAGACAGAGAGGTTCATGCTTCATAAGCAGCCTGGGTACCAACTTGGGATAAGTCTTGTTTCCCTTCTAGAACCCTAAGAAATAGGCAATTTTAGGACTCTTGAAATCGACACGTTAGTAGAGAGTGCTCGTAGAGAAGAGAAGGAGACGAGAAGGGTTAGGTGCTGAACACCATTGGGTTCTTGTTGTGGAACTGGATTTCAGTTACCAGACTAGTTTATTGGAGTGCATAGTAACACGGTTTTCGTGTTGCGGTAATGTGAGGTCTCTTTGCCTCCCATTGCCACGGCCGAGATGACGGAGGTAGGAGACTGCTGGAGTCTGACGATCTCAGAATTCTTGGGGGCTTAGCATTTGGGGGTGTTCCCTTCCTTCCTGCCGCAAGCTTGCAACAAGTAATGATATGATGTCAGCAGTTTTCTGAAGGCCTCAGTCGTGAATTCCGGGCAATGGGGCTTCTTTGTACTATACACCCGGTTTGCCGTGCACTCGAGTGCATTGGTATGGACATTAAGGCAAGCGTCAAGGTCAGATCTTGACAGTTTCTAACCAAACAAGATGCCGTGAGGAGTCTGTGTAAGTTGCACAACCAACCGGTGCTCGCAAGTGCCACTGCGAAAGTTCTGTAAACATGCACGTTTAGCAAGACATCGTCCCAAGAAGGCACCTTCGAATCTCCGAGCATCCCTAAACCCCCTAAGCCCCAGACATCTCAGTCACCCGAAACCCTAAACCCTAAAACCCTAAACCCTCAGAGCCATGACCGTCTCTGTAGCCGTTGCCTTGATGAGCGGCCGACGGGTGGAAGTCGAGGCGGGCAGCTGCTCTAGCATGAAACCCCCCTGACTATTTGCGATGGCTTAACACACTTTATATAGCAATAGAGCTTTGGGCTTAGTCATGAATACGAAGATCTCTCTCAAGCTCTCCCCGAAATCCTAAACCTTCTACTCTCAAAAACCCTTCAGGTGCTCCATGACACATCCGTTTTTGAGCTCCAGCGTCGTGCGGAAGTCGCCTTCGGTGTTCGTGGCTCGCTGCTCAGCGCAGCTGGGATCTCCCTGGATGGAAGCTGGGGCTGGCAGGGCATCCTTTTCTTTTGAAAAATCATCAAAACGCTGTGAGTGTTAGGGTTTAGGAGTTTAGGGAGGGAGGGAGGGAGAGAGAGAGAGAGAGGGAGGGAGAGGGAGAGAGAGAGAGAGAGAGGGATCCGGGATTCTAGCCTGAGGGTTAGGGAGCCGGGCGAAATAACAGCTCAGGAAGTATGACGGTCAGTTCGGCGGGTTTGGAGAAAGGGCAGGTCTTAACACTGGCCGCGAGGCCTGCTCCTTAGCAGCTGAACAGGCAAGCTTTTGGTTCGTTTTCTGCGAAGATGAGCCACTGCTTTGAAAAACAGACAAGCTTTAGTTTCGGGGCGAGTTAAACACGTGAACCCCTTCTTTAAAGACAGACTGGGTTTAAGACTGGTCCGAGCAACTGACTAAAGGTCGCTGTTTCTGCGGCGATTTCTGCCTTTGCTGCCATCCTTCCGGATGGCTCCGTGGTCTCTTGGGGTGATCGACCGTGTGGTGGCGACAGCAGTGCCGTACAGAGTCGGCTGAAGAACGTACAGCAACTGCAGGCTTCTCAACATGCCTTTGCTGCAATATTGGCAGACAGGTCGGTCGTAACCTGGGGAGCAAACTTCTGTGGCGGCGATAGTCGGGCGGTTCAGCATCTGCTGAAGAATGTTCAAGAAATCCAATCGACCCGCTATGCCTTTGCCGCCATTCTGGGGGATGCTTAGAAGCCGAGCAAGTAGCCTTTGACGTTTTTTTTGGTGACAGCCTCGGCCGTAGACACTAAAACCCGCAACCACAAAACCCTAAACCCCATGTTGGCTGAGTCCGAGCTGCGAGGGCGTAAACCTTGTAACCCAATAGTCCTAGAACCCCAAGGCCTGAAATCCTAAGACCCGTAAAGAACGCAGAGGCCCTACAACCCTGAGCCCGAACAGGATGGATCTGTCATCACTTGGGGCAATGCTGAGTATGGGGGTGACAGCAGCCTTGTTCAAGATCGCCTGAGGAGCCTCGGATCCGGCGTTTATACGGTTTAGGGCGTTTAGGGTTTCGGATCCGGCGTTTATACGGTTCTGATGGAGTTTTATGTGCTTGTTGACCCGGCTTCGTCGGATTTCAGAAAGAGCTTCAGGAGGTTCGTATAGCGTTGTATAATGTGTCCATATGGGCTACGAAGGCTTAGTTAAATCCCAAAACACCTGTCGGTCTGAGGGCATCTACAACAAATTTTGCTAGGAGCCTGAAACTGAAGAGAATTCCCGGCCGACGTGGGTAAGATGAAGTGATCTTGTTTCCAAGCCCAGGAAGGTGCGGCAGATTCAGGCCACCCACCATGCTTTTGCTGCAATTCTGGAGGATGGCTCTGTCGTAACCTGGGGCGAGCGCCAGGGAGACAGCAGTGCTGTCCAGGACCTTGGCTCCTCTTGTTGTAACCACGGTAATTAATGACCTGCCATGTCCTTGCTTTAAGATCAAACTCATATGATTCTACATCTCTGTGTAACTTCCTGCACTCCGTGGAAGCCTCCTCTAGGACAAGCTGAAGAACGTTAAGCAGATCCAAGCTTCCCAGTCTGCTTATGCTGCGATTTTAGCAAACGGCACTATGGTGTCTTGGGGCGCCAGCTGTTCGCTTGGTGACCGCGCTGTCTACGAGCTGCAGGAAGTAAGGCAGGTCCATGCCGGCCAGAATGCCTTCGCTGCCCTTCTAGCGGATGGCTCGGTCGTTACATGGGGAAATCCTGCATACGGTGGCGATTGCAGTGCCGTCCAAGACCAGCTAAGAGACGTAAAACAGATACAAGCGGCCCGCCTCGCATTTGCGGCGATTTTGGCGAAGGGCTCCGTTGTTACCTGGGGGAGTGCCGGTCATGGTGGAGACAGCCTCTTCGTACAGGATCGCCTGCAGAATGTACAGCAGGTTTCAGGGACCAAAGATGCCAACAGAGCACCAATTTTAACAGCCACTCTTGAACCGCTTGAAGGGATACAACCCTCAACAAAGTGTATAAGTGTGTAGCGTATGTTTAGGTGCTCTCTTAAATTGTTGGACTCCTCAGGTTCAAGCTTCGCACAATGCCTTTGCTGCTCTGCTTCCCGATGGCTCAGTTGTGACCTGGGGCGCTACGGATTCTGGTGGCCGTTTCCCAAACTCCCCTAAACTCCTACACCCCAAACCCTAAGCCCCAGAGCTTTAACCTTTAACCCGCAGCTCTACACCTAAACTCCAGAAACCTGGAGCTCCAAACGCAAAGCCGCTGCTCTAGGGCCGAAAGAAGACTTGATCATGAGCAACCTTTTCAGTCCCTAAACTGATAGTTCAGGCCCTTATTTTAGGCCCCAAGACACTCGTATTCTGAACCCTGAGGTGGCGATAGCATCTCTGTGCAGAATCGGCTCAGGAACGTGCAGCAGATCCAAGCAAACATGCATGCCTTTGCTGCCATACTGGCAGATGGCTCTCTTGTAACATGGGGGCATGCTGAATACGGTGGCAATAGCGATGCTGTCCAAGGGCAGTTGAAGAATGTGCAGCAGGTACAGGCTTCCGACCTCGCATTTGCGGCGATTTTGGCGGATGGATCAATCGTTACCTGGGGTCATGCCAGATACGGTGGCGACAGCAGTTCCGTTCGGGAGCACCTTTTGCCAACTCAGGAAACCTCAGCCTCTCAATCGGCTCTGGAATGCAGTGTTCCTTCTGGTTGCAATGATCCTTGTGTAAAGCGTGCACGGCCACACTGAAGAATGCAATGGAGATATCAAGCCACACTGAGGAATGCAATGGAGATATCAAGCACTGGTGCGGGTGCATGTTCTATGTGCTGGCAGGTTTCGACAATAAGACAACTTCCATAGGTCGTCGCAGAAGCAAACCATGTCTATCAGAACTGAAGTACTGCATGTGTGAAGCCTCCGAGAAGAGAAAAGACAGACTTGCGTGGTGGCATGAGCTGTTTAGCTTTAGGGAGTTGAACAACCCTTCCGTCTTCATAAGCCGCGACGCACCTTCAGTCTGTCCAAGGCATTTCCAGGTGGGGCCGCACCTGGCTTAACGCTTCCATAAATTTAGGGTCTAAGATGTTGGTTGGTCATTTTTCAAGTTGTTGTTTGGAGCATGCATGCGCTCTTCGCATCCCGATGAAGTCTGAGAACTAGGATGGGGAAAGAAGCGCATGGAGTAGGCCACGGGGGGGGGGGGCCTGCGTCTGCGTGTCATGGTAGCTGCCAGCACGAGCTCAGCGAGTTGTTTTCCCGAACATACGGATCCTTCTCGCGCGTACTAGTGTAGACCTAATTGCAAAGCCCAAGACGCGAAACCCGGAAAATACACACTAAGTAGTTTAGATTTGCTTTTCGTGTGCACCCAGCGTTCTCATCTGGCTTGTCCGAGTTGTGAGAGAGCATGAAAACCGGAACTCTAAGCGCCGCGAATCCTCGAGAAGAGTCTAGACAAAAAGACAAATCCCAGACCCAACTCTATCCATGAAAGCCCCAATAACCGCAATCGAGAAGAAGCCGTACTATCTAACCATGAAGCCCCGTGTAACCCTAGTAGACAAGAAACCATACTATAATCTATAATCTACCCCGAAACCCAATTCAAACTATGAAGGCCCCCAATGTCGGAGCCTTACGTGTCCTGGTGCTGGTGCATTGGTCCGTGGCGAAACCCGTAGAGCCTAGGGGCTTGAAGACCTCATGCTATTCCTCGGCGCATCTTCGGGTTTTCAGCTTAGGGGCTCCTTCTCAATGAACTCCAAGGGTGATATGAAAGTAGGTGGTGGAATCCAACAGTAAGATCCCTTATATAAGGGCTGGGATCCTTAGTCCTGGCCACCTTCGCCCAGAAACTTGAGGCTTCCGACCTTAATCTCAGCTAATACCCCCAAGCCGGCCCAAACCATACCCTGAATACGCAGGCTCTTATATTCCTCCTGGAATCTCCCGAATCCCACTCTCTCGTTGCTGCGTTTGCTCAAGGCATCAAAGGGACGGTCCAGCTGGAGCCTCTTTGTGCCTTGTAACGCCTTGTAATGGAAGGATCTTCTTTGGAATCTCTAAAATGGGAGTTTCCGAAAATTAGGGGTACCTTATTTGGGGGTCCTTATAGTAAGGATCCTACTATTCAGGGTACTATATTAGGTCCCCTATTTTCGGAAACTCCCATATAGATGTTTGGAATAACCCCAAACTGCAACTCCGGTGTTCGAGGCCCTTACACTAGGCTTGGCATCACTTTTGCTGCAGCTGGTCATGCAAATTCCCAAAGCGGGTCTCCGCAGTCGCAAGGCGACTTGTTGCAGTCAGTATGATCATCACTATTTCCGCTTGTGAGGTTGTTACTTCTCATTGCGAAAAGGCAGCCATGGCACGGAAAAGCATGGGATGGCCAGGCATCGTTGCCTTTGGCAAAGATTCGTCCTGGATTCTCACACTCAAGGTTCCCAGGGGGCAGAGTAGCTGTGCACATTATCGCCGTGGTGGTTTCAATGGTGTCCCAGACGAAATGGATAAAGTGCTTCAAGAGTGTAGGCGGGAAATTTGGCAAGTCGCCCTAGGTCCGGACGGGGAGTGGTTTGTTAGTTACGACGACGAAGACTGGTCTACCTTCTTCGGCAACGTGTCTGATTTATTCACTGCAGCGCTGCATGCCACGAAAGACCCTGATGGCAGGATGCAGATTTCATGGGTAGCCTTCGGCCCACATCAGTCGTTTTTTGTTAAGCAGGTGAGGGGCGAGCCCTTTTGGCACGGCCTCCCGCAGGCATTAGAGGAGCTGGTGGTGAAGTGCCCGCAAGACGTGAAGCATCTTGCGCTGGCTCGTCCAACCGGTTGGTGGGTCTTATTCCACAACGGTGATTGGAAGTGGCACCTGCCACCAGAACATGGGCTTTCAGACTGGTTGAAAAGCTCAGAGACTTACACCTTGAACCACGTTTACTTTGGAAGCAACGGCGAATATTTCATCGAGACACCGCAGCAGGCCCGTTGGAAGGCAGAAGATTCCCTCAGCGAGCTGTTGTCGTACTACTGCAACAAAAGCTCGCGACAGGAAAGGGTCAAATCAGCTCTTGCTGACAGCCCGACGTTGTCTCGTACGCATTCAGAGCTCCTGACTGTTCTTATGAGGGTGCTCGAGGAGCATCGTGAGGATTGCTACTTCGAGCAGCTCCTGGAAGCGATCAAGAGCAAGCTACTTTTTGACCCACAGTTCACTCGTGTGTACTCTTTCAATCCTGCTTGCTATGGCCAACGAGGAGGATACCCATACTTCAAGCCATGCGGTTGGCGTAGATGCTCTCTCGCAATCGACCAATTTAAAAAATATTCAGGTTGGTGCATCGCATATCATGGGAGAAGTTGCCAGAATGTGGCATCCATCATGCTCCGCGGGCTGCGAAGGCCAGGCGATGAAGGCGTCAGTGTTGCACACGGTCAGGCTAACAGCGACAGCGGCTGCAGCATTTATGTCAGTCCATCTATTGAGTATGCTGCTTTCCCAGTCTATGCAGAGTTTTTTGAGATAGACGAAACATTAGGCACAGCTTGTTCTGGAGTGTCGCGTACGCCCAGCCTCATTCACAGTCAAGGCTGGAACTTTGGGGAACAAGTATTGGCCAGAGCATCTTCGCGTGGATCAGAACTTCGAAACGAATTCTGAGCTTGAGTGGCTGATTGAGGGTCCGGAAGATGTCTCGTTCACTGGGCTCATGATCCGTGAATTTGGAGAAGCCGCAAGCGAAGAGATCTACGGAAGCTTGGCGCGCCAAGTGACTTGGGGAATCCAAGGGCCGCAGTTCGAATGGACAAGACTGCGAGCAGCAGAGTACGAGAGATTGCAGTATTGCATCTGAAACCCAACAGCTCAGGACCCTACAACTGAGCATGTAATGTAGGAACCTGATTAAGAAACCCTGGGCCTATAACCCCAAAATAGTAGGATTCATATAAGGAACCCTAATAAAGGCCCAAGGTTTCTTAATCAGGTTCCTACATTACATCGAACTTTTGGTTTCCAGCTTCAAGTTCCGTGCACCCACGCGAGCGGAAAGGAGCCTTCAGACAGGACAGGCGGCGAGTCTTTCGGTTCCCGGGACACATAGCTATTGTAGTACACTATGCTAAACTTCCGTGAACTGAAGCTAAACTATGCTGTGCCTTGTTATCGCCTTCAGTGGTTCCCGTCGAACCTGTGGAGTGTACCCGACATATGGGCCAAGTTCCACTAGGAGTTCAACAGTCAAGGCTCTTGGAATCAAGTTTGTGGCCTTGCTTGGGAGGTCATGGGGTGCTGACATTTCAATGTGTAGGCAGCTTGTTTTTGCCCTTATTTCAGGGGTCGGAGTAATACCGAACACTATGCCCTTATCGTCCTCAAAGCCTTCAACTAACATATACGATATACCCCCCCAAATCCTCGTGTAGCTAGGGCCCCTCACACAATGTGGCCCGGCAGCTACGATGTGTTGCGCAAGACGCCCAACACGTTGGAAACTCCTCGAACCGGGCCTTGCAACCCCCTGGACCCCCAAAATCCTGGCAACATATTACTGGGTTTAGGAGCTTGAATAATTAGGATGGAGCTTTAGGGGTTCTTCATCAGAATAAGGAAGCCAGGGGAGTAGCATTGCTATTTATTCAGGTTTTCATATGAAGCCCCTAGCCTTCGAGACCCTAAAGCTCTATGCGACACTGCTTAAGCCGTTCGGAAGCACTCTTTTGACATGCTAAGTAGGGTCGGTGAGATGTGCTATGGAGACGGCTATGGGAGTTCCAGGCGTTACCAGCTAGACTTTTCAAGTCATCAGAATCTCCGAGAGATTGCCAAACATGTAAACGGTCCCAACCCGAAACCCCCAGAACCTTCGATCCGATTCCTAAGCCCTGCAGGTCAGTGAGCAATGTATGACCCGGGTAGAGAAGGCTGGGGCCGCAGTTCAACTTGTAGCAGGGCTGAGGGGCTTTAGGCGTGAATAATGGGTTAAGGGTTGCAATTTAGGACGAGGGTATTTGGGGTATGAAGTTTGTCCATGGGACTTGAGGGTTTATGGTCTTCTTCTGCCGGGCTCGCCGGGGCTGGTGCGGACTCAATTCAGGTGAGGTTTATTTAGGGTTCCAGCGATGAGAAGTGTTCAGGAGCTCGCAGCTCAAAGGTTTGGAGTTTCAAGTTCTCTGCAGCTCTTATAGTGACCATCCGTTGTAGGATTGCGGATGCAGCCTTTACCGTTGGAGCTTACAGCCTTGATTGTTTATGGTTTCAATCTGGAACCCCAGTGGTGAGCCAGGGTACCCTGACCATGCAGGGTTTTTCTGATGAACTAGTCCTCATCGTGCTATCCATAGTAAAGATCCATGCAGTTATGCAGGAGAGTAACGCTCATGTTGAATCCAGGGAGCTGAGAGAGTCGCCTGTGCATGGTTGCTTTTCCACATGAGCACTACAGTTTTCGGCCACTGTACCGGGCAAGATTATCAACCGTAAGCCTAGGATCCCAAAACGGCAAGGACGATATCAAGGTTGAGGCTGAACCCGCATGCAGCCCGAATCAAGTCGAAATAGCGAGGGCGGCAGGTCTCCTTTAAACGACCCATTGTTCCATGCTTTCCCCGAAACTGTATTGCATTTGGCTGCTGTGAACCTTTGACACCGAAATCCCAAAGCAACTAACCGAGAGGGCTTGCGGCGCTACTACCACCTGCAAAATACCGCTTGCGACGCATGTGTGTCTGGGACATTCAATTTTCGTGGCTTCTTTTGCAGATCAGGGTTCCCAACTTCCTTTTAAGGGGTTCTATAAGGATTGCTATAAGGGCTTCTGTAGGGGTCTAATATAGGAGCCTTAATAATTACCCATATTGAGATCAGGCGTCTCTCATGGTTTTGCAACACTGAGGGTGTTGGATTCAGGATGAACACCTTCGGGTTTGCATTCGGGTTTACTCGCAGAGGCATATATTTGGACGCTACAGCTTCCTGTACAAGTCATAGCCACCGCTTCGCGAAGATGAAGCCGTTTTTCTGGCCTTCGTAGTGCTTGCGAGTATCTTTGCGGACTGATGCAACGTCTTTGCTAAGGGGGCGCTTTTGGGCCCTTGTGACTGGTCTGTCATGGCAGACTGTAGGAGCTGTGGACCAGGGTCGCTGGTTTGGAGGTACACAGCCGTGAGTGAATGATATTATGACCAGACCAACAAGTTTGAAGTTGTCCAGGCTTCACGGTGTCGCGTTTTGCTCTTCCGGCTCTAGTGGCATTATGTTTTCAGAACAGGGAACAAAGAAGTTGAAAGACAACAGTTCCAGGTGCTCAAGTGCACAGCTCGATCGCAAAACCACGACCTTGAAGGATCAGTGTCAGTAAGTAGGACATGATGGAAGGTTACATGCACAGCAACCTCAAGTAAAACAGATCTTCAAGGTCCCATGATCCTTCAGCCATGCCCCACACCCCGAACCCTTTAAATAGAATGAATAGGACGTCCTGTCCTTGCTCCTGCGTGAGTGCCCTTCGAAGCCACAAGAGCATGACCTTGCAGCGGATGGTCCAGTTGAGATCCCAGAAGGTAAGGTATGCAAGGCATCCGAATCTTCCAAACCTTGTGGTGAAGGCTGATGGATATTCCAAGAAGTCATATTGTCTGCAGAACACTAAAGACCGACGGTTCCGCGGAGAACAAGGTAGACCACCGACTAGTTGACTCCCTTACGAAGGAAGCCTGAGCCCGGTGAGCTCTAAACATTCAGGCGCAGATTCAGCTCAGCCCTGGCATAAACCTGACGTCCACGGAAGGCAAAGCTGAGGCGTGGGTGGCGAGACTTTAGGAGTGTGGGTTCATGTTTATACACCTGTTCAGAGTTGAAGCGGTTTACAGTTTACAGGACATGAGGCGCTGTCGGGACATTATTATCATTATTACTATTATTATTATTATTATCTATTCATTGCTCTGGAGTGTATCTTCTTTGTTCACGTGCATTTAGCTATCGGCTGAAGCCGAGCTGCAAGTCGTGGTTGCCATCACCGATTGCAAGCCCGTGCCGGAACGGCAAGAAAAGACGACCCATGACCCCCCCCCAAGGCCATGAATTTCTGAATCCCCAAAGCCTGCACCTGGTATGCAGGGCGCTAGGCCATTCTGAGGCTGTTGTGGTGATCCCTTCCAAATACAGGAGTGTCGAGCTGAACCCTAAAACCCGAGTTCGAGTTGCGAGAGCGTATACCCTATAAACCCTAATCCTAAACTTTGAACTGTGAACCTCCACTCTGTATATAGATAGATAGATGGGGGTATTGAGCTCTTTGGGTTTCCAAAGCTGCACTTTCCAGACCCAGAAGTCGAAGCTTCAGGCGCTGCCTCTCGGCCCCTCTCCACACTCCTTCATGACCTCCTCCAAGGCCGCGCGTGCACAGAGTTTTTTTGTTTAAAATCTAGTATTTTCTTAAAAAAACACAGCTTATGCACTTCATGACCTCCTCCAAGGCCGTTGCTCTTCGCTTGAGCGATGGCTTTGGAGTCAAGGGTTCTGAAGGTCGTAGGGTCAAGAAAGTGTATATACCCCATGGCGAAGGGTCCTTGATCAAAGGACGTCATACACGTCTGAAACATCCTGAATAATGATTAACTTGGTAACAATACGCCCTTCGAAACCTAAGAATATATACATCATGATATGCGTCGAATTCTTGCTCCACTCTTTGAGGCCCCTGGAATCTAGAACAATGCAGTCTCTCTCGGCCTGCAGTGTTGTCGCAAATTACATATTGGTTTCTTGGGGTTTCACACTTCATGCAACAGTCGCAATCGTTTCTAGCTGTATTCTGTTCCACTCCCTACAAGCATTTCTGGATATGCAAAACAACAGCCTAGGCTAGCCGCCGCGTACACGTCACCGAAACAGCTTTTTGATATGGGAGTTGGTGCAGAGTTCACATCAGGCCAGAATCACATCCACTTGTAACACGCCATCTCACAGGGGCTGCAGCTGCTGATGGACAGCAAAGAGTTGGCAAGCTCCCCAGAATCTGTGAGGATCCTTACATATGGGGTGCTGCCTGACCATTACGGAAGGATTGCATTTTATGGCAGCTGGCAAGATTGGGCACAGTCTCTGAAACGGAGGTCAGCAGATAACAGCTTGAGGTTAGGACAGGAAGTCTGTGCACATCAGTGATTGGGGTAAGCGTCAGGGCAGCTGCTGCATATGCCTGGCCCGTATCTTGCCAGTCGAGGGTTGTCCTGACTAAGTACGGCTGCCAAGAACCCCAGAAGTTTGGCGGGTTCTTTCTGAAAGTGACGGGGCTTGCAAGGCACAAGGACGTAGGGGAATTGACTGGAATAAGCGCTGGGGTATCCGGAGCTTACAGAGCTCCAGCCCTGTGGTTTTACAGCATTGCCCACATCCAGCCAGAGACTTTCCGGCCGACATCCTGCGCCAAGGCATCAAGCGAAGCCCTCACCAAGCTTACCGAGGTGCCTCATTCTAGTCTTGAAAGTATTGTGAAAAACAATCGCAGGTGTTATGATGGAGAGATTTGCGATAGTATTGGGTTCTTGGAAGTTGGCTCTGCCATGAAGAGGGCATCAACAGCAATGCATACTCATAGTACCGCCGCGGCCAGCTTAAGGCAGTACAGGGCTTGGCTCTTGAGGATTTAGAACGTGACAGCATGATCCTTGGACTTGAGCCTCGTGGCTCAAGCAAGTATGATGTCCTAGTAGGCTTCTGAGGATTATTTTGGTGTTCTCGTGTGTATTGCAAGTTCTAATCATATGGTCCATAGATACCGAATTCACAATTCAATTGGGGCATCTTTGTCTCGCGTGGCGCTAGGCATGCGTAGAAAGCTGGGCATACCTAGTACGACTCCAGCCGGCCACGCCGTAGTTGGGTTGAGGGCGAAAGGATTTCCAAACATAAAGGCCGAAACCCCACGGCCAGATCTAAAGCAAGGGCAGATTTTGGATCCTGGACTTTCAAAACCAGACAAAACTAGCTTATGGAGATTTATGGAGGAGACAACAGCAAGAATGCAAGCCTTGAAAACCCCACACACTGCAGCAACAGGTGGAGATCCTGGACGTGCTACACACCGCCGCGCGGCGTCCCCCACAGCTGCAAGCAGTGAGGGGAGAGATGTTAGGGGACAGAGTAGCTTGATTTACTCAGGGGTCCGGACCTACTGCCGCAAGACGAAAGCCGCAGCCGAAGCCAGCATCACTCGACCCTCAAACTGAAGCCGCCAAACCACAAAGCCCTACACCCTGGTAGCTGTCCGGCGCGTCTATGATGATACGCACCCCCACATGGTAGGATCCCTGCTACAAAGGTCCCTACACCCTGAAATCTTTCACACCCTAACCCCGTAGACTGTAGACCCTCCCCCCCCCATACCCTCGATTCCAAAATCTGCAGCTTAAACCCTCTTAGGTCTACACCGAAAAAAGCTGGAAAGATGAAAAAACCTTGACACCTAAACCACCCCCGTAACCCCCCAGCCCCCCGATTATGATCATAGCACCTTAGCACCCCTTCAAGGAACCCTCAACCGTAGTTTTGCTTGTTCAGGCGAATACCACCTCGCGATGCCGGAATGCTTCCGCGCCTCCGTCCTTGCTTTGGCCGACCTCGGCGGCCTCTTTGAGGACCGAAAAAGTCGCTGCTTTGGAGGGCTTGAGGGCTTTGGAGGGCCTGAGGGTTGTGGGGCCTTCAGGACTTGGATCTTAAGGTTTGGGTGGGGTTGAGGGGTTTCGAGGCAAAAAGAGGGTTAAGACATCTGAGTGCCCTGAGCAATTTGATTACGTGTGGCTTGATGAAACAACGGTGCACCCTGATAGTGTTGGCGTCTTGGTGACTAAACGCATTCGCCACGCCCTTTCGCACCTTCAAGACTGTTGGTAATCGAAGAGCTATGTGGGTGGTTGTGAAAATTAGGATCCCTTTTTGGGTCCCTATAAAAATACGGCACCTAATATTTAGGGTACCCAAAAAGGGACCCTAATTTTGACAACCACCAATGTGGCTGTACCTCGAGCAGTCACCGGAATCCTTCGTCCTGAAGTCTCTTTCCCGAGCTGTCGTCGAAGCACTTCAAGAGGCTCCCTCTTCAACAGGACCTTACCCTAGGGATCTAAGGACTCATATATTAAGGCTTTTGGGCCCAAAGACCATACTATATAAGTCTTTTGGGCTATTTTGATCCCTAGGGTTAGAGGCTCCTTGGCTCTAAAGCTTTAGACCTTTGGGGCCTTTGGGGCCTTGGTCTTTGGGGTTTAGGAGTTTAGGCTTCGCGGTTCGGGGCTGAGTCGTTTAGTGGCATCTGCAGTTTGGGGGATGATTAGGAGTTGGGAAGATTTCAGCCAGAGGAAGTGTCGTGCTTGGACACTCCGATGCTGCCACCTGTATCTCGGCAAGAAGACTAAGCTTTTGCGTCTTTTCAAGGAGAACCCTGAATCAGAAGGAACTTAGCAGGCCAACCATAATATCAAAGGGCGGAAGCAAACCGCATCTGTTAAAATCAGTACGAAGATAATATAATAAGGGTTCAGTATATACGTTGAGGTGGCCTGCTACTGCACCAGGCTTTTTGTTTGGGTGCCCGTCCTACAAAGGCCCCTGTAGGGTTCCTGTAAAGGTTTTTCTGGAAAGGTTCTGAGGGTTTTCTGGTTCCTCGTGACCCAGGATTTGTGGTCTCAGGCTGTAGTCAGCTGTTTATAAACCCCCGCTCTACGTTACATTGATTATAGTCGGAATCCTAACATGAAGGTCCTTGAAGAGAGTCCGGGTTATTCATCAGAGGTCTCCGATTTTGGAGTCATCGAAGGTCTGCGGCTGTGAACCTTCGGTTGACTCCGATGCCAGGATGCCAGTACTCGTATGTGGCTTGAAGGAATCGTCAAGACATCCTTCTGGAGTCCCGCATTATAATCAATCTTAAGATCCCGAGTTAAGCTCATTCAGGCCCCGATGCCGAGTACCCACCAAACCCTAGAATCTGCATGAATCTGCATGCTCAGCCTCAAACCCCTTAAGCCTCACCCCAAAACCCAAAGCCTAGAGAAGACTTCACCCAACCTGCCCGAAACATGCGGTGACTCTACACCCTGCGGTGTTCAAGATTTACCGCTTAACATACGAGCCCGCATCGTTAAGAACATCAAAGCCACCGATTCGTTGCAATCCCAGTTCAGCTGCAAAAAACATGGTAGAACAGCGGAAACTCCATTCAGCCATTTGGGCCAACGTGTTCGCCTTGCTCTCCGCGTCTTGTCCTCATTGGTACACTCACGCATCCATTTGGGAGGGTTTGTATCTGTACGGCACGGCTTTACCTGATACGTGGCATGGGCGATTCGAGTCCACCCTCTCTGCAAATCATGACTGCTCCCACCAACCAGTGGCTTTTGGGTCGACGAAGGTAGGTTTCCTTTGAAGGTACCTCCGCGGATAGGCCAGGCGACGCCAACACAGAACACCTCCGACGCGATGATGGGTTCTGGCGTGATCTCCGCAACCTAGCATAGTGAATTCTCAACAACACCGGTACACTCTCAGAAGCCTCAACACCAACCAATAGCACCTTGTGAGAGGAAGCGGTGGCTGGCAGATCATCCCCCTATCAGCCGGCCGCATGGCAGGGGAATTTAAGTTTGGGTTTGCGAGCCTCAAGCCGTCAAGCCCTACCTGCACTGCCCAATAGTAGAGCTCTCATTTTTGGGTTGACCCAGTCTTATGATGCAGACCCTACAGCCAAGAACACACACAGTCACCTGAGTGTTTGGCTGAAACCTTCAGACTGTACCTTGAAAAAACCGAATGGTTCAAACTCTTCTGATTTGGGCCAAGGGCCGGACTGGGCATGGGGCCTATCCAAAAACCTTTGCCGAAAAGGCACCTCACTACAGATATATGTTGGCGAAAGCAAGGAGTGAGACAGAGAGAAGAAGAGAGAGAGTGAGAGAGAGAGAGTGAGAGAGAGAGAGAGAGACAGAGAGAGAAAAAAAGAGACGGAGGGAGAGGGAGGGAGAGAGAGAAAGAGAGAGAGAGAGAGAGAGACCGCCCTTTAATTGAATTGAGAGAAGAGAGAGAGGGAACAAGAGGGAGGGAGGGCTTTGGGCTTTGGGCTGGGGAGTAAGCTGCTAGCGAAGTTGCAATTAAGCCGTGTGCCTCACAGGCAGGGAATTTGCAACCCACCAGAGCATCCAAAATCTAAACAGGACTGCAGACCGGTTCGAAGCCGCCTTCTCCTCAGGGCTTCCTAGTTTGTTTACGGTATGGCACTACCTGAAGCACTAGTTCAGTTACATGAGCCTTGATTAGATGCACAAACCCTCGAAATCATCCCAGATCCCTGCATTCTGCCGAAGCCTAGACCAGCACGAAGGCAGCAACCCCTCGCCCTCAATCGGGATTGTGATAGGGATCAGGAACACTACGCCCGTGAAAGAAAAGGGGGTTGTTAATCAGGGGTCTACATCATTGTTATTGGAAGCCTACAAAGATTATCATACTCTATGTGAAATAGCTAGACTGCAAAAACGCAGGCCCCATGGCAGTCCCTTCTGAAGCCTTACCCCCAAAGACGAAGCCTTCGCTCAAAGGGCCTTTGGCGCTTTCTTGCAGCACGGCGTGGCCCGGGCGTTGCAGGTGCGTAGAAGCATCTTCAGCCCTCGGAACAGGATCAGGGAGGGCTTAGAGGTTCAACGAAACCTGGACTTCGAAGCCCAACTGCCCAACACTCTGAGTTGTAGTTTGGCTCTGGTCTGTTAAGAGGGATGGAAACACGCCGAAGTTCCGCAGACTTTTGAGTCATGAGGCTGAGGTCCCTTGCAGCTCCATTGTCAACAGACTCTCACATCCTTGGTTGAGTAACATACTCTTCAAATCAGTCAGGGGTGTCCTGCTAAAGGGAACCGTAGGCCGCAAAAATAAACAAAAACCTCTTTTCAGGCTTCCTCAGTCCGCCAGACACCTCCGGAGAGCTCATTGCAACGGCTCCTTGTCGGAATTGTTTCTGTGTGCTCACGGCCGTTTACGAGGGCCTTTTACAAGGGTTTCCTTGCGGGCGGCTACGGGGTTGTTATGGGGTTTCGTAGGGCGTCTTCAAAGTTCTGAAGAACAGGTATTCCTTTGCTCATGGCTTTAGGGTTAAGGGGTTTTCGGGTCCATGGTTGAACAGCTTCAAGGGTTTAAAAGTTAAAAATGCTGCTGCCAAGTGCTAAGTCTTGGGTTCAAGCGTTTGGGGTGACGTGCTGCGCCAGGGCTTGACACCTGTTTCCTGAACCTCCCAAGTCTGAAGTCTGGAGCCTGTATTTGCACCTTATTTCGGGTTCATTCTTACGTGAGGGCAAGGTAATTGCAAGCTCAATCTCACACTCTGAACCAGGCACCTCTTGTGCCCCAAACTAAACCATAGGGCCTCCCAAGCCCTGAATACTTAAGGAGCCTTTGCCACTTTGAACCTAAACTTTGGCTTTCAACTTCTCTCCTCGAGACTAGACTTCAAAACGCTAAAGGGGGCATTCGTCAAGTTTTGGGGGGATGTTCGGGAGATTGAGCTGAAGTCATGCGTGGTGAGTTCCATCGCTGCCGTCGCCGTCCTTGTCCCTAGATTCTTGATCTCGTGGTGGCACCATTCACAAGATGAATATGAGTAGCAGTCCTGCCTTCCAGGACCCGTTTCATCTGGATGCCACAATGCGGAATCTGTGTGGACCCAAGCACGAGAGGGAGGTGGGTAGTTTTCCAGAACCAAGAGTTGTAGCTACTGGAGGGTACCTACCGTCCATGGTATATGAGGCAGATGCGTATTTCGGCCCTTTCTCGTTCTACAGGCAGCTCTGACATTCTTGAGTCTACTGACTCCAAGTTTACCCAGGCAGCGTCAAGTTACAGCGAGGTTTGCGGCAGCTCAAGCAATCAGAGGCACCAAACCCCACACCCCCAAACCACTACATTCCCAAACCCTCTATTCCGAAAAGTCCTAGACCCGATACCCCAACCTCCTAAGCCTCTTAAACCCTGAGTTCCAAGCCCCAAATCCTTATAGTTATGGTCCCGAATAAGAAGGTTGTAAAGTCTTCACTGTAGCCCCCCGGCAGAGGTCCAGCCGTGAACGTGCCGGGACGGCCACAGATTCTTCGAGGCAAGAAAAAACTGGTTCAGAACGGCTCGGGGATTGCATTCAAGCAAAAAAGGAGCCTGAGCTATCGGACATGGTCTTCCTTGAGGTTCCGTGTTTAGGTTAATAGTATAATATATGGTATAAGATACCCCAAAAAAGCCCTGTTGAGGCCCCTATGTTATGTAAAGGCGGGTTGTTGACTCTAGGCTGGAGGTGTAGAGTTCAGGTATGGGCTAGGCTTCAGGTATCGCTTTCGTGGGCTGGCTTTAGGGGTTAAGACTTTGGGGTTTTCTAAATTTGGCAGTGGTGTAGGGACTAGGGCTGACTGGGGGTTGGGGATTCGCAGGTCTAACGTAAAATACTGATTCCTGACCCCCACTCCAGACTCGACAATTACATACTGATTAATAAGCCCCCTTCTGTAGGGGCTTTAATATCGCCCTACTATACTGCCTCTTGGGTAGAAGGGGAGTAATCAGGGGATCTACACCAGGGTTAGGGATTCAGGAGTTTTACGGTTTATGGGGTGTATGATCGTATATTCTGCGTTTCACAGTGGCCACCGGGGGCTGTTCTGGCAGGTGTTCTGCGGAGTTGAACTGGTACCTGATTCTTCGCAGGGTTGAAGGACTTAGTAGCTGAGTGGATACACTGTACACTTTTGGGGATAGTAGTACCCACTATAAAACTGAAAGTGTACACTTTTGGGGGGCTTATGAACTCAGCAACTAAGAAGTGGCATGCTGGGCGGTCGTGAGGTTCCAGGTTTTGTAGAGTTCAGGGAGCCTTGTTTCATGCAGAACTTTCAGTATCACTAAGTACAACAGCTGCAATTTCATATCCTTGCATGTGCTATCTCAGTACCCACAAGGCAAGAGACTCCTTGGAGAAAAGACGTCCAACTCTAATACCCCCCAAGCATTCCAAGCACGAGAAGCGTGATTCCTGCACCTTCAACGACAAGCCCTCGAGACTGAAACCACAACGCTTGAAGCGAGACCCTGATTTTTTCGGCTTGAAGTTGCTGGCACTTTGTGTGAGATTGACGTATTCGGGCTAAGTCATGGTGAGCAACAGTGCCTATTCAAATTATTCTGCTGGGCCCCCTGAATCTGTTCAGCTATCTGGCAGAAGTATCAACTAGATGACTACCAAAGTCTGAACCCCAAGCTGGTTTAGGTTTGAGGGCCTTTGTCTTCGCCTCGAGGCCGTGGACGTCTACGCCGCGTCGACCATCGACACAGGACTCAACGAGGCCGTTGCGTTTAGGGAAAGGTGGCTTCAGGCCTGTTGTTTTGTTGAGTCTGGGGCATGTAGGTAGGTTCGGGCTTGACTCGACTGTTGCAGGGCTTTGCGGGGTAAAATCTGAACTTCTTAAGGCCCTGAGCCGCGACCTTCGGGGTCCTGGCACTCTGAATCTGCAAATGTACTGCCAGGAGTCCCCAACTACAAGAAGCTGCTTACTCTCCAAAAGCTCCACGAATCCTGCATCGTTGATAATGCAAGTATACCCACAGGTGTAGTCAGGCGGAAGCCAAACAGGTCAGACATCGTTCTTTGGTGCATTGGCTTATTTGTTCATGCGTTAGTCTTTCTCTTTAGTTCTGCTAGATCTATTCATGTGTCGATTTTGGTCGGATGCGCATATTATCTAGGTATTTATGAGTGTGTACATCATTGTGTGTACATATATACACATATGTCTATGCGGTCTATACGTCCATGTATTTATATATATATATATATATATGTAGTAATATGTGTATATATATATAGCTATCTCTGAATCTTTATCTACATCTATGTCCAGATCTGTAACTACAGTTCAGGATATGGGTATAGACATAGATATAGATTGAAACATCGATATAGATATAGATATGTATGTAGCGAGAGAGAGACGCTATAACCCTGATACAGATTTTTGAACGTCCTTTTGCGACCTTGTCTTCAGTCCGAACAATCCTAGACCCCACAGCGCTAAACCCTTAAGGAGCTTCTACAACCATCGCAAATATAAATACATATATATATATGTGCACATATGTGGTTTCAGTCATAAACTGAAACATATATATCTATATACACACACCTACATACAGAATTTTAAGTACACATACACACATGCATACATAAATACATACATGCATACATACATACACTTCTGTAAAGATACAGGGACATGTATATATAATTTAGTATATAATACACAATATATATATATATATATATATACACACATGAATGTAATCCCCTAAACCGCATAATCCCAGAACCCTAAATTGGCGAGAGTTCGAAGCCCTAACACCCGAAGCCCTTCGCCACGGCTCAAGATTTTGGCCCACAGAGAGAAGAAAGCCTCCACCGGGTGCACGGCGCAGCATCGTGTGTGTCGCTGCGAAAATGCCGTGGCCATCCCGTCGCAACAAGACATAATCACAAAGCCCGAGTCGCTCCTCCCCAGCGTCAACAGTGTGATCCGTCGCTCCCTCTACACGAGGTTGGCTGCAACTCCAACCCCCCGCTGCAAGCTCAGCCTGTCCGGTCCGCAAGGCATAGACGACGAGTCGCTCTTCGTGCGTCGCTCAACGTACAAGAAATTGATGGCAACTCCAACACCCGACTACCTGGCAACTCCAAGCCCGGACTGCGTGCTCAGTATGCTCAACCTGTTCCGTGTGCCAAACGAAGTGCCTTCGCATTGTTTTTGGCACGCACAGAAGCACCTAACGGGCATGGGCGCGAAGAAGCCATGGCTCAGGTCACGCCTGATTGTAGTGTCGATGTCTGCACACCGACAACACGGACTGCCTCCACTTGTGCTTTTCAGGTAAATCTTACTCACCAGATGGAAGGCGGGTCGTGCCCTGCGTTCTGCCCTTCAATACAGCGTCTTGTAAGTTGACAGACCGTCGCGTGGCAAGCAGTGGAGTGGGATTCTGCATCGTAGGCACCATCGGTTGCGACTGCAATCGGGGGCGACAGACGAAAAACACCCGAAACCCTCTAATCCTTTAGGCTTTCCTTGTCATTTAAAACCGATCACGGACGGAGTGGAGTCAACAAGCTAGGGCAAGAATAAAAGATATCTTAGAAACCCTAACCCCCAGTCCTCCTTTCAAATTTCAAAACAAGCCGAAGCCCAACACCCGAAACCCTTTAGCTGAAAGCCCTAAACCCTAAAACCCCCATTCCGAAAGAAGCCTGGAGCCCTCCCAAGATCTATGTAATCGGTGTCTTGAGGTTGCCTTCGAGGCAAACCGGCCTTGGTCTTACCGAGCCCTCCGACTTCGTCGCCCGAGCGCAATTTCTTTGAGTTTATCAGTTCTGTGTTGAAGGGTCGGGTTTGGGTTTGGCGTTTTAGAATTTGCTGTTAATACTTAATGTGTGTGGAACTGCAATGGGGGGGGGGGGGGGGGGNGGGGGGGGGGTAAGGCTTCAGGTTTGTTTTGGGCCTTTTAAAGGTTTAGTTGTGGTTTCAGCGTCTTAGCTGGCTTCA
Organism: Symbiodinium sp. clade A Y106; assembly: GCA_003297005.1. Lineage (NCBI taxonomy): Eukaryota > Dinophyceae > Suessiales > Symbiodiniaceae > Symbiodinium > Symbiodinium sp. clade A. Next base: position 155,923 of record BGNK01001005.1, read on the forward strand.
GTGTTTGTGTACGGGATGAAGGTCTGGGCGTGTCCTGCTTGTTTAAGATTATATATATATATATGACATATGTATATGAGGGTTGTGAAAGAGAGGAAGGAAGGGGACGCTACGGTAATTTGTGGTACGAAAGTTTATCGCTTGAAAGTTTTTAGGTTGTTCGAGCTTCCGTGCTGAAACGGTTTCTATGAGGATTTTGCAGTGGAGTTTTGACCATGAGCGATCACGACGGACCGTTTTGTACTGTGAGTTCATTGATGAAGCTTTAGGATTAGCGGCTTTCGGGTGTAGCTCTCTACAGTTAGGGCGTTCGATTTAGGTTTCTAGAATCCTCCCGCGGTTTCGTGCTCTGGGATCTACCACCTCGACCCTAAACCCCTAAACCTATCGTGTCCGACATCATTCAAACCTTAGCGGAACCTTGCAGGGAGCCTTATTCCAAGTGTTCGCGCCTCAAAAAGTCTCGTGTGCCCAGGAGTCTGCACTTATGCTTCTAGCGGGAGAAAAGCGCCCCGGCGGGAGAGCCCATTAGGTGTTTCCATTGAAAAACAGGTAGGGTGTAACGCCCTTAATAGTTAGAAGCAGGGTTCTCAAAAGGGTTCTATATAGGGGTAAGGGTTCCTAAACATAAGAGTTTTGTATTTGGGCCGGAATAGTTGTAATTGGGTTTTGGTGTATATGATACTGTAATATCACAAACGAACTACAGGGGAATACTTTGAGTAAGTATTCCGACCCCTATATTCGGGTTCAGGGTGCAAGGCCCTTGATGTATTATTGGGTCTAGGGTTGAGGGTGTAGGGCATGTCGGCTGTAGAAAGTATGATGTTTCTGAACCTTGCTTGGCCACTGGGAGCCTTTCATGTTTTGAAGGGCCTAAGGATGGTAACAAGATGTTATTTCCATGCTGAGGTTCACCAGGCGTTTCAACTTCAAAGCATCCCTGGGCCCCCAAACCCGTGTTGTCGTTTTCTGTTTTTGAGCTGCAGTAGCCACGGAATTGAAATCATGAGGGCTTTTAGTCTTTAGACCTTCAGGGTGCAAGTCTTTGGACTTAAGGGCTTCAGGGTTTGGCGGGCTTGGGATATAGTAGCCGCAGAACAGAGAGCACGAGGGCGACTCTAAAGCTCTAAAAGTCTTCTGGCTCTTCCAGACTCGGCCGCTGGAAGCACTGAGGTTACATCCCAGCTTGGATGAGGACGGGCATCAGAAACAGTAGAAATCTCCAAAGGTAGGCTTTAGTTTACGCTGATGCTGGGTTTTCCGCTTCGGATTTTAAAAGGCTCCCACTCTAAAGGCCTAAACGGCCTAAAACCCCCCCCTGAAAAACATAATCTGCCCCCCAAAGCTAGAATCCGAAACCCAAAGTTGCCCTTGGTTTAGGGTTTAGGGTTTAGGGTCTTTCACCTAAGGTGACTGAGGAAGGCTCTGCCCTAGAGCTTCGCTGCCGGCATACACTCCAAGTCCGTGCTTAAAAAGGGTTGAAAGACAATCCTTGGTTGTGGCTTCTGTTTCTCGGTGTTTCGTCGCAAGAGCAGAGTAGGTGAGTAGGTTTCCTGCACCGGGTTCCTATAAGGGGTCTGGTTATAGGATTTACAGGTTGAGGGCTTTAGGGTATAGGGATAATCTCCCGCCCTACAGAAACCCGTTGGCTTCTTGATAGAAGAGCTTTTCAAGGCAAACGAGTGTTGAAGAACATGAGAGGACGTGGCACACGAAGGGGAGGCGGAGCAGACAGAAGAGCAACGAAGCTGGCTGAGCAAGTGGGTTTTGCTGGATCATCGGAAGTAGTTGGTGCGTGTGTCCGTGTCTCTCCATGTGCGTCTGCGCGTCTGTGCGTGTGTGTGTGTGTGTGTGTGTGTGTGCGTGCGCGTGCGCGTGCGCGTGCGCGTGCGCGTGCGCGTGCGCGAGTGAAAAGCCTCCTGCCGCCAAGATACTCAGCATGAAAATTCGCTAGCAGACCGCCACCTCCATGCGCAAGCTCGCCTGCCTTCTTGGCCTCCGCCTGTCGAGAGTTGAGCTGCTCACTGGCACAAGACATTAGCAGTCCCAGCACGTGCCGTACAGACCTTTCAATAGAAGTGAGGTCAGAGGAACACAAGCGAAAGCACCCAACTCAAAGGCTTCGGGCAGCCTTCTCATCGCGCGACAGCTTTACGGGAGCATTGCGATCCTCGGAAAACTCAGTGAGAGCAAGGGGCGAGCTTGATGTTAGATTGCCAGAAGTAGCCGCTGTAGGACAAGCTGGCGCGACCATCATGTTGGCTATCAGCGAGTGCATTGAGTGCATCTTCTGGTATCATCCAGGTTGCCTGCTGCGGCGAGACTCTCTGGGACCGAATCAGCCAAGATGTCCTCCCAAGGACCGCGAGAACGTCGAAGGAATCAGGAACACTCACACACATGTATACTGTATATGGCTTCGAGACTAGCCAACATCAACCAAGTTCGTTTAGCAGTAGCTGCATTCAAACAACAACATCGATAACAGTGACACCACCAACACCGACAACACAACAACAACAACACCACCAGCAGCAGCAGCAACAACAACAAGAAGAACAACAAGACTAAAAATAATAAAACGAACAATAACAACAGAAGCAGCAGCAGCAGCAGTAGCAGCAGCACAACAGCAAAAACAACAAGTAATCAATAACATGAACAACAGCAGGCACAATAAAAATAACAACTTGACACACTGAGGCTGCTGCACCTACAGTACTACCTTTGTGCTGCTTGTCATACATACGATAACGGATGTTAGTGCTGGCCAACGTGTGTCACATCTGGCAAGCCGACCTAACGGCCTCGAAACTCGTGCTTTCCAAACTTTTGTCGCCCAACATGTGTCCAAGTTTCTTGTTGTGCATGTGCAAGAACGCTTTCCAGGCGTTCTTTGTCTGCCTTATTTGCGTCCAGTTTGACGCTGTTCGAGTGCCACATGCCTTACATGCAGTTACAGAGCGGTCCTCAGGTAGGCCGGAGGGTTGCCGGTGCAAACCCGAGAATGGTGTGGTTGACAATCACTCTGCAATTCGTTGCACAATTTCGCTTGCAGAATGTTCCTCAGCCTGAGCTTTTCTTCCTCAAAGAAACCCTGGAGCTGTGGGATAGTTCACCTGGTGGAAGACTTGCGAGCATACTATAGGGGCCTTAATGATTACAATAGGGTTTTGGGGCCCGTTATACTATATTCATAATAAGGAACCCCTAAAATAGTATCCGTAATTATTTAGGCCGCTATATTACTCGCGGCTTTTGTTGCGGATTCCCATGGAATCGCAGGGGTCCTGCGCTTTGCCGAAAGCGTCGGCAGATGCTGTTTGGCAGTCTTTGCTCTACGTGCATTGCGTGCTGGCACCTTGGTTTAAGGGTTTAGGACTTAGGGCTTCGCGTTACAAGGTCGTAGCTCAGGGCTCAGGAGTTCTCAAAACACTGAGAGCGTGTTAAGATAGGCTTTGGACATGCCTTGAGACAAGACTACCCCGGCAATGACAGTTTGAAGGACAATGGGTTGCTGATGGTGCGAACATTCTGCTACCATCAGACACTTAGTATTACCATCAGCGCCGCTTGCCTTCAGAAATGAGCTTAGAAACTGACCGATTACCTAGATCCATTCGTCCTTATTCTCCGTTGAGATCATATCTTTATTTCGGATCTCGTCGCATCAGATCAGTCTTTGTACTGAGCATGTAACACTCTAGACTCTAGATATGCTCCCTAACAGTAATTAAGATGTCTGGGCAGCGTTGCGGGCATTTCCACGATCTCGCTGCTACGGCATACAAGATGTCTACAGCGCACGTGATTACAAGTTAGTCCGCGGTTTGCTCCTATGCCAATCAACATCACCACTGCTGTAATCACCAGCTCTTTGCAAAGCTTGTACCACCCATGACCGTGTTTGACCACTGCTCAGTGCTACCTAGTAGGATTACTGCTGCCGGTTGCACTGCTGCTGTTGTTGTTTTGGCCGGTGCGGCTGCTGCTGTCGCCAGCATCATCACGGTCACCCCCACCACCATCATCAAGATTCTTTGCTGCACTAGTTGCTCTTGTCGTCTTTGCACTCAGAGCCGAAATCTTAGTGCCATCCTACAGTCATTGACTGCTTTCTGGCCTCTGCCCAGGTCTACATCCAGTTGCAAAACTTCAGCACATCCTGTTCAATTCACTTCTGCCAAGTGGGATGTCAATGAGGAATTTCGGGCTTCGGTGTTAGTGTCGGGGGGAGGCAACCCTGGATCCTCTCCAAGTCAGGCTTGACATCGTGTCGCATCATGGCATGTCCCGGCGTGTCATGTGTCATCACATTTCTCTCTGGTGGTGCTTTCCTTCAGTTCCTTTACACGCTGTTTTCGCTTCAGACATGACATGTAGACGTCATCACTTCCCTGTGATGGGGAGTTTATTCGTGGGTACATCAGCCTATCCATCCATGCTCTATGAATGTGCACGCACTGGGACCGGCTCTCACAGAAGGACGACCCGTGAGAGCCATGAAAGACTACACCCTGAGCTGGACACTACGGGTGGATAGAAGACTGAAGCGACTAAGATGATAGGCTGTGCTGCTGATACAGGGGCCTGCTGTATCGGAATGGGGCATTATGGTATTGTGGTAGAGGTGTTGCAAGAGAGTGGCATCATAACCCTGTACTGCTCAAGCCATCCCACACTAGCAGGTCTGCTAGGTCCTCACCATGATGGACACAAGGTTGAACGCACACCCAGAGAAGCCAAATCCCTGCATTCGGACAGTCTGGGGCGTTCTTGGAACGACTAAGGGTTGTTGATACGACGTGCTTCGACTATGGATGTCAGATGATACAAGTACAAGTGCCACACGAATTCACTTCAAGCGGCAACCGCATCGAAGTTCGTGTCCTCCTGGAAGGGGGGGGTTAGGGGGACCCTTGGGACTTTAGACCCTCTCAATAAGGTCCCTTTTAAGAGAGCCGGAAGTAGGGTTAAGAAGGGTTCCCTTTAAGGGGTCTCCCTAAAACCACCTAAAATTTTGGGGACACTTTGCAGCGGTCAGGTTCATGCTTCGGAGCCCAAGGTTCCGCTTCTCAGACACAGGACAGAAACACTCATGTGGGAGTTTCCCAAAATTAATAAGGATCCTACAATTTAGGGTACTATATTAGGGTCCCCTATTTTCGGAAACTCCCATGTGGTCAGGGCTGCTTCGTGATAGGTGCAGACACTCGGTTCCCACCTCGTCGCTCTTCATGTCGGCAAGCGCTTCGGGCAGTTGTCCGGGAAGCCCAACACTGTCTGCCGAGCCCTTCTCGGAGCCCTGTCAGCGAGCTTTGAAGTGCAACTACTCGCAATGAACTCAAGCAGAATTTAGTATAGCGTATACTCCAAAGCCTTGTGCTGCACAACAGCCATCTTGACTGACACCGGCTCCTGTCCCACATAACATCCATCGTTCTGACAAGTTCTCGCTTCTGTCTGTTTCCCAAGATGCCACACGCTGACATGTGTCTACTCGGCAACTCCAGTGTATGCGGCTCGGCACGACGACGCATGTTGTCCACCAACCTGTCCTCAGCACTTCTAACGGAGGTCTTTCGCTTTGGCATGTCGTCCTTCAGGGAGCATCACAGGCTTCTGCGCGTTTGCCGAGGTGAGGAAAAACGGCCCGGCCATAGGTGATAAGATGTTGCTCTCTGATGAAACCTTTCAGATTAACAAGAAGAACTCTGCACCATGGTCTATGCTTGCTCACACCAGTATGGCTCCCGGAAACACAGCAAGGAACACTTCCGTTCACTCTGACGGGAGACAGGTCAGATTATTTTCGGCTTCATATGGCGACAGCCTCATCCGTGCATTGCCTCACCTGGAAAATCCCGAACTCGGCAGGAACTCACAACTGCTCTATTTACAAATACCTTAAACCCAAAACCATCAAAACCCTAAACCCCAAACGCAAAACCTCAAACCCAAAACCCCCCCCCCCAAAAAAAAAAAAAAAAAAAAAGCATGGAAGCTCGGCGATGCTGTTTGCTTCAAGAGCCTCGGGAGCAGAAAGAGCCGAGGTCGTCTTGGACTTCCGTGCTGGCGCCTGTTCGGAGAAAATCCGGACGCACGTACCATAATAGACAAAATGGAGAATGTTTATAGATGTAAATGGCTCATTGTAACACCGTGTATTAATTATGAATAGAATATAATTACATGTTACTATACATGAACATGTAATGTGTGTATATATAATATATACTATTATTACACTATGTGTTTAAAGCATAAGCTTGAGGACACAAGGCATTTGCCGTGCCAGGTTTGGGATACTTCTGGGCCCCTGAGGTGCGCGTGCAAAACTCTCTGCCATGGACTTTTTTGGTCCCAAAGTGCCGTCAACTTTGGGTATCCAGGTCGATAGAAGTGGAGGATGATTCAGAAGAGGATGCCTTGCCAAGGTTTGGAGGCTCTTCAAGATCCCTGGCCTGAGGGGCTGTGTTGCGGGTTTGACATGCGTTGCTTTTCAATGCTGTCGGAGACGGGGACCTTGTTGCACCCTCTGCTTTCAGTGGCACAAAGTGTGATGCGGCCTGTACTTCATCAGCTTGCCTTAGGGTGCTTCATGCGGGCGACTCACTTATGAGGTGAAGATAAATCTTTTCCCACAGACTTCCAGTATTCTGCACCGAGGTCTGCGCCGTCGAAATATGTGATAGCCTTTCTGAACTCTGTGTCTACGATTTGAAGCGCAGACGCGATTCGAGAATCCCGCACAAGCCTTGACGCGTAGCTTTGAAGGAGGTGATGCTGGTGGATCAGGTCTCACCTGAAGCAGCTGAACGATCGTAACTGGGAAGCCCTTCCGCGGTTTGCAAAATAAAATGGAATAACAAGTCTTCCCGCATGAAAACTCGAAACCTCCAGTCTGCCATCATACAGAGCTTCCTCTGCTTCTACTTCTTGCATCTTATTGCTGCAAAGGTTCCTCCCTTGCGTGGCTGCCTGACGTGCTTGCTGCTGGAAGCCTCAACAGCTGGACACACCGATTAGGCCAAGCCTCCCTTAGCGGCTGACCTTCAGCAAACATCTTGCTTGTTGCGCACCTGGTAAGCACAGCATTACTGGAGAAGAAGCTCATCCGGGCTTGCAAGTGCTCCTAATATCTTTAGCGTCTCATGAGCACCAGCACAAGGCCCCAAGTGCTTGCCAGGGAACACTTGCGACGGCGGTATCGAGATCGAGACACTCCGAGAACCAGGCTTGCTGTCGGCATCGCACGGCGCAGCCTTCCAAGAAGAATGGGTCACGTTGCTGACGGGCATCTTTGCAGCGATGTGATAGGAGACATAGTTGGGCGCTCCCGTGGCCCAATTTGGCTGCTAATGTGCTAGCATGGAAGGTGCGATGTCCAGGGCACAATAAGTCGGGTGCAACATGGTGCAACTTACCCTAGCTTGCGGCATCCTTCATCTTCTGCGTGAGCAGGTCGAAGGAATGCCTGCGCAGGAAGCCACATGACCACGATGAGGTTCTGCAAGCAGCTTTGAAAAAGCAAGCCAATCGTGAAGACCCATTGGAACCGTTGCAAACCCGAGACAACAATGTACACTGCATGGAAGCTCTTGTGAGGGTTCTTTATAACTTGTAGCATTCCAGCCATGAGCCTTCAAACCCGAGACCCCACGAAGTGCTGGCCGGGTGCAAGATTTCTTGATGCTTGGCCGTGATGATGGTGCGAAAAGAAAGAAATTCATCAAGCCTTTGGTGCAGGAACTGCTTTGATCCCGCCGTCGGAGGTCGTGATCTAGGCATCTAACTGTGAAGGCCGCGAATAAGCGGAACTCTGAATGGGGAACATTCTGTTCAAAGTCACAGTGGTTCGCGAAGGGATGTCTGCCTAGAGCAATTCTGAAGCTGGAGCTTCCTAAACGGCTCAAACACTCCAGCTGAGAATCTGCCGAACCGCCCCGACAAAGCCCAGTCACAGCATTCTATTTGCTACGTGTGGACCACTTACAACCCCTGTCAGCTGAGCCGCAGATCCTGGCGCATCTCGGCATCCAAACCCCTGCAAAACAAGGAATGTCTGACAATGTCTAATGCGCGTGTCTACCCAAGCTGACGTCGGCACCCTGGACTGTGTTCCCGATGCATCAGGTTCAATGCTACTCGGACTCAAGCTCACACCTAACACTGCCAGAATGTGCCCCAGTTCCTGGATGACATTTGCTGCACACCAGCGATCGCAGGACGAAGTGCCGGCGGGTCTGCTTGCTCTAGCCGAACTGGTCCTTTGCGCATCTTTGCGCTGCGTACCGGTCTTGCAACAATTTGTGTAAGGTTACCGCTCCTGGTCGAAGCTTGTACTTGTAGCCTAGTGTTGGATGGATCCTCCGATGCAAACCATCTAGGCAGACGCTGGAATAAGCAGAGAAGTGGCTTGAGGCGCCAATCCCAGCATCGTGGTCCGACTGCGACAGTGCCTCAATTGCGATGCTCTGCAAGTTCGCCTGCCCCACTGCAAATAGTGAATCAAAGCGGACACCTATAATGGCGAAAGGCGACGGTGTATCCAATGTGCCTTCCGGTCCTGGCAATCGCACAATACAGCCTACTGCAGCGACTGCGACAAGTTATATCATATGTACTGATTGTACTGCAGAGGTGAATGAAAAATATATGCTATATACTACATACTACGTACTACATACTATATACTGTATACTAGATACTAGATCTTAGATACTCAGCACTATACTGTATACGGCATACAAATTGCATACTGTCACTGTACACAGTGTACCGTGCACTGTGTTCTCTGCACTGTGTACTGTATACTATGTACTGTATACCTAAACCATATTGTACACTGAACCTTGAATACCTTTCAATATGACCGTATAGTACAAGGTATATAGTACATACAATATACTAGTTACTATGTGCTGTATGCTGCATGACACGTACTTTCTGTAGCTCACAATGTGTGTGGTGCTCGCCGTTTAGACAGGCGACATCCATCAGATGCAGCTGCTGGGAATGATCAGCCTCAGAAGTGACATAAACTCACCACAAAAAGTAGGCACACCTGCGCTGAACGGTTTCGGGTTTACGGCTACAGTGAATGTCTCTACAGGACAAAATCTTTCCGTATCAGTCTCGGTATCAAATTCCCTCTGGTCATGGGAAGAGATTCTTGTACTTATCCCGTGGGTCAGGACATGCCCCTCAAGCACATAAGCCCGCAGCCACCTAAAGATGTATGAAGCCTCGTCAACAGAGTTCGAGGCTTGTAAGTTGCCAGCACACTCAATGATTTCCCCAGCTTCGTGGCTTGTTGAGGGCGCTGTCTAGAAGTCGGATGAACCAAGAGTGCAGAGTGCTAGCACAATGCAAAGGCCAGCTAGTCGCAGCCATTCCTACGCATGATCAAACATCAGCTCAAAATCTCGGGCAGTCACCTCAAAGCGATGCGACAGCTCCTCGGCTGCATGATGGCCTGCATGATTACCTGGGTGTGACCATTCTAGCAACCGGAGAACAAGGTTGCGAAACGCCGGGAGTACAACTTCGAGCTATTCTGTATCGCTAGAAATTGGCGCGGCAGCTGGTGGTTGGGTTTGGCCCCAGTATAGACCACAAGAAAGGCTCGGGTTCGTGACTGGTCTCCGAAGGGCCGTATGCGCAACACCTTCAGTGGAAAGTGGAGGTGCATGCGATCCGATCCGCGCCTCGTGTCGTGCGGATGTAAAGCAACATCTTTCGCTTCAGAGGCGACGAAAAAATGTTCTCCACGTGCTCGCTTTATCGGCCTGTAAAGTTTGTTTACATGCTCATGTCATAAAATTACCGTATAATGCACACACATAGATGTACACATGAGTACGTACATGCATACTTCCTTACTTGCTTAGTTAATTACGTTCTTACATACTTACATATACATACTTACTTATTTCTTATGTACGTACACACACAGAGATTCATACGAACAAACGGAAAGGCAGACAGACACACAGACAATAGACAGAGAGACACACCGCGGCACATGGATGTGTTTCTGAGCTACATATGTACACATACACACCACAACTGTTGGACACGATTACCAATAAGGAATATGCCTCACATACAAGCAACTGTAAGTAACGGTACAGCTGCGTAAGAATCTGTGATTACGAGACTGAATAAAGCCACAAGTAGTTTGTCGAAGTATTATGTAACCCAATGCAATAAAAATCATGGACATTAACGAATTAGTAAACGAAGATTCGGTGTGTACATGTGTGTATACATATATACATAAATATACTTATAACAATATCTAATCACGTAAACCCTTTGTAAATATCTTGTATGCATACTATTTGTATATACAAGTATATGTATAAACATAAACACAGATGTATACGTATACACATGTGTGTAGTGTATGTATATTATATATATATATACATACATACATATACGACTTGGCTCAGGTCGTTCGCTCCACCACGAAACAGCCAAACGTGTCGGGGTGCTGTGCCAGGCTTCTGGCGGCGTCCCTTGGGGACGTTCCCACATGGCAACAGCAGTTGGCTGAAGCCCGCAACTTTGCTCAATAGGCGCCTTAATGACCTTAACGCGACTTTGGCGGGGGGGGTAGATGACAGTATAACTACGACCGTCTTATGACAGGTGCAGGAACACACATCGACCCCGAACAGAAACTTCACTCTAGACTTGTCAATCAGCACTGTCACAGTGGGCCCAACCGTCAGGGTTCCCAAAAGAATCATGATACTACTTGTTACTCATAGAAAACGAAACACAAACACGAGGCAAAGTAAAATGTGACGTAGCAAATGCCAGCGCCAAATTGTTATTTTGTTTAGTTTATGTCTGGAGCGAGAAGCTGCGGCCACAACACGATGGAGACTATTAGACCCCTGCAACAGCGATTGAGGAGCACTGCCATCGCACATGCAGAACATCACATCGTCTCAACATCTGCTGCGGTTCATAGCAAATCAGTCACACAGCTGGATGTGGAGCAACAATTGCACAGTGACCAACCTCTTGCAGTCTTCCAGACCTCGCGTCAGCAGGACCTGCGACAACACCATGTGTCGTTCAAGGCAAGGGCATCAAGCTGCTGGAATGAAGACAGGGACGTGGTAAGCCGGAGTACACGAACCTAACATTGCAACAGGCACTCTCGTCTCTGTTCGTGATCCCGCTGCCCTTCACCCCTCACCCAGCTCGTGCGAAGCGCGACAACACGCCTCGATCTTCGCACTTCGCTCCTGCAGAAGCAGGCTCATGCTGAAGCTCGTGGCCTTGGCCATTCAACGAAAAAGGTGGCACTAAAGCAAGGGCCTCGTTGAACCACTGGATGGAGACCGCCAGCAGAAGAAAGATCGAGCTGGCAAGGGCATTCAAGACCACGTCCTGCGCTGGAAAAGTGGGGTGACAACAGTAAACAATACAAGACATATCATCTACTCCGTATATTAGACTCTGGAAACAATACTATACCACTATATGACACTTAACTTTCAACTTTCCCTACAGCGAAAACAGCGCACCGATATCAGCGTCAGTGTCTTCACAGACAGCTACATAACTAGTTGGAGCCGTGTCCGTACAGGTCTACGAAAAAATCATACGTAATGTGTAAGGTTCACTGCTTCACAGAGCGACGCACACGCTTCCGTGAAGCTTCTCAAATCCGCTGCAACAGACTAAATAACAGATTTTGCAAACGAACTCAAGTACACTTCAAGGCTTTTCGGTTGATACTACACAATGAACTCTGCGTGGCACGGTGTGCATGCTCCAATGTCCATTAAACATGCGTGCTCCTGGGACAGCCAAGGGGCTACCACAACTGAAGTCTTCCCAGGGAGGAATGCTGTGGTGGCCCCACATCCCGTTTCATTCTGACGTGACATGAAGTAATCGGTACTCTTGCGCTGCCACAACACACGACTCTGGTCTACATCATGGGCCGGCGGCTTCAAACTTACGCGGATCGGATTCGCTTTGGGTGTCGCAATCTTGAAAAGGCCTGGGACTACCTGGGGCATAACTTATGCACCACGTTCTGTATTTTGTGCACTATACATGTTATATTCTATGATGTACACTCTGTCTTATGTGTGATATAAGTTGTGTTTTACATTACATGTTACATAGTAAACATCACATATGACAGAATATGACAGATTAACTATTACAAAACATCATTAAGCAAATAAACGTTATAGATTGAGTATTGTTACTTGTTCACTGGTACACTGCACAGTGTACACGTATGCGTAATGAGTGGTATACCTCCAGTATGCACTATACAAATGACATGTGTGCATCAAACCTTGCATGTCTGTAACATTACATGACTTGTTGCACACATTTGTAAAGAAGCCTACACACACATACACATATGTATGTAGAGATAGATAAATGGATATGTAGGCAGGTAGGTAGGTAGGTGGATAGATGGATAGATGGATTCACATGTATAAGTAAATGGATGGATAGATAGATTCACGTATGTATATATATATATACATATGTATATATTCATAATATGTCAACAGAGCTTCCAATGATCCTGCTTTGTTTCTTGACAGCTTGCTTGTAAATATTTAAGGTATACAAGATGTGCCCGACGGTTGTTTCCGAAACCAGCTCATGCAGAATCGCTTGACGCCGTTGCCGTAGATTTTGTCATGGCTGTCTTTTTGACTGGCTGATAGTGTTTGCAACAGGCTTACGAATAGTACCTGGCCGTACCAGGCTTTTGCCCATGCCATATATAATGGATGGGTGTGATCAGATCAAAATCTCTATCGGGCACTAGCGCACGTAGCGGCAAAAGCTTGACGCAAGCCATCCTTGCGGAAGACGGTTGCCTGGGACCCTTCGCGTGCTAGCTTGATGCCGTAATACCACTCAATTTTGGTTCCCTCTGACGGTATATTTCTGTATCCGGGCCAGTCGATGTTGCTCGAATTGGACAGTGACGACATCAGGCCGTGAGCAGCGGTTAGCTGAAATCTTGCACCCGTCTCCAGGAACCACACCCATCAGACTTCAGAACGCCGTTGGTCAGATCGATAGCATTGTAGTAGCTGATGGCATCTCAGGGTCAAAATACTTTCCAGATTCATCTATACGATCTAAACGCAAAGTAATATGAAACAAAGAAAAGATACGAAACAATTCAGTGTACTTGAAACTCCTTGCTTGCGCCATGTAGGCAGCCTCATAAACCATCGGTGCGTACAAAACCATGCATTCAGCTTCTTGCCCATGCGCTCATCATCACCATATCGATAACCATTGTTCGCGTCCATCTTCTTCAGTTCTTTGAGAAGCGGGTTCTGCACGCCATGGCTGTCAGCATGCGAGAAGATAAGGTAGAGCGTATTGCCAAGCCGAGCCGGTGTGTCGGGCAATACGAGGCTAGCCTCATCCACATGCTTCGACAAGCATCGTGTCAGCGTTTTGCGCGTGTAGGTTCTTCAATACTAGGGCACCAGGACGAATCACAGGAACATTTATGCCATGCCACCTCAACTGCCCTCTATCAAACTGTTGTAGGCACAACACAGTTAATTATAGTGATTATAGTGAGAGTTGTATTATTATCTCATATCAACATTTAACCTGACCTATGCATACATCTCACCCAACAAACTTCACTTACATAGTTGGGGTATACTAAATGTTGCCCTGAACCTTTGCATGTTTCTGCATGTAGTACAAACACACGCACCTCATCATACGCACCAGGTAGAGGGCAACACGGCATGTCTAGGATTCGAGACGTAGTCCTGCAGAAAGAACATGTATCTTTTCACTGTTGAGTTGTCACTTTTTCACAGAACCAACCAACAAAAGCAGCTAACCCCCAGAAGAACGTTGCTTCTGTTTCGCTTACAAGTTTGAACTGAATTAGCATGCTGCATGATGTGGCAAGTGTGCAGCAGGAAACACCGCTGCAGAAGAATGGAGCAATTCATTAGTTATTTGCCGGTTTCTCACTTTCCATACTTCAACAAGTTTGAATTTGATTTACTGCAGATAGATCTCACATCCTTGCAGGTACGTTAAGACGGAGGTTGGGAAGTTTCACGGTTGAAGGTTCGAGGCTGTTCAGTGTTTCTGGTTCATGGCTTTTGGTTTCGTGGCTCAAGACTGACGGTTGCTCAGGAAACTTGTTTTTGACACGTTCATACGCTTTTAAAATTATTGAAATTGCTTTATCTCCACGCTTCACTGTCAGTAAGTTCCTTTGAATCCTTTGAAGTTCATGCGAAACCCTTTCAAGCCCGTCTCCAGCACTATTGAAACAGCTTTACATCCTTGCTAACCTTTCAAGTCCCTTCAAACGCGTCTAGACCTCCAAAAAACAACGTGCCAAGGCACCTGCAGCACGGAGCTCGTTACGTTGCATATGATGGAACCTGAGTTTCAACATGCTTTCAAAAACACAATCGGAACAAATCTTACAAACCACGGCGGTCCGGGAAAACGAATATGTGGTCACAATCTCAGGAGCTAAATATGAGTGGTAATACGGCATGAAGCTGGCACTCGAGGTCTCCCCAGCAATCTTCTTCCACAACGGCTTGCATCAAGCTGTTAAAGATGCGTGCGCTACTGTCCGATACACGTATTGTGATCTGATGAGTGCTGAGTATGTCAACTTTAGCGAGCTCATCCAGACACACGACGCCGGAACAAATCGTACAAGGAACAAATCGTACAAATCACGATGGCCAGCTCGAGCTACAACATGGCCACAAATATACCGGAACACATCGTACAAATCCATTCTGCCGATGCGCAATGTTGGAACAAATCGTACAGATCCCTGCTGCCCACACACACTGCCGGAAGCAGCCTTAAGGTCTTTTTTGTTTTTCAGGCCCTCTTTTCCGTCAGCTGTTAACCTTCAGAAAACCAGTAGTTTAGGGTCAAGGGTTTGAGGTTTAAGGATTATGGTTAAGGGTTCTGGGTTAGGGTCAAGATCGAGTTCGTTGATACGGATGGGGGCTACATGAGCCGACCTGTTACGGCACATTGTTTCGGATTTCGTGAATATTCAGACCTGCCGTGATTCCACAAGAGGCCAGAAGCCCAGCTTGTGTGGAGCGTGCTTCCCATGCGCAACCGTGCTGCTGCGCGTAACTACTTGGCTCATCCATCGCTGGCCATTCAACAAACAAGCCAAAAGACCTCAGCGTGGCTCCGAGCACTGCTATACAAGAGATCGAACCTCACGACACACAGCGCCAGTCAAAGTCTGGATGACACGTCGCTACCGACTTCCTGCTCGATGCAAGTGCTTCAGTAGCTGTGTCGAGTTTGTATATCAGTGTCCCATTTGGATTCTAAGCGAATCGGATAATAATCATGATGATGATGATGAGTACAGGGATCTTCGGCATGATGAGAACCGAGGCTTTGAGAAGCCGTGGTGAACGAAAGCGCAAGCTCCGGGAATGTTCTGTGGTCAGTCTGAGTAGGGGTGAGTACTGCGGGTGAATTGCGGGCAATCATTATGCAGAATGATAAGCCAGGTCTTGTATAGGCCGTGCTGACCAGACTCTTTCATTACGTTTTTGGGGGCTTCGGGAGAAAGTTCGGGCGACAAGTGCCAAAAAGATCTTGCTTGTCCCAGCTGCTTCGCAAAATTCCATGTTTCGCTGCTGCAACGTATCAGTTCTTTCGGCGCGCATGTGCCGTAACAGGTCGGCTCCTGTAGCCCGCATCCGTATCAGCGAATTCGAGTGTCGCCTCAAACCACAGACAACGTGAGGCTTGCTGCAAGAAGATCAGCTCCCATGAGGTCTGAAGAGTCTGAAGTTTACAAAGCTCGAAACACATGCGACATAACAGATCGACTCCTGTGGTCGCCATCCGTATCAGCGAGCTCGAAACCTCAAATTTCGATAGCTTCAGGAACATCACCGGGTCGGCTCCAAAACACATGTGCATACATCTGCATGGCAGCTGCCGCAAGGGCAACTTACAGCCTACCACAACAGGTAACACCAAAACGGCGCTTGGGACATGTGCCGCTTAAGCAAACTGACGCCGCCGGGAGTTCTTCCATTCGCAACCTGGCGGCTGCAGCACAAGAGGGAGGCAGACATGATAGCTGCGACATGCAGCTGTGCAGTTTCGGCAGCCTGGGCAGTGCGCTAAAGAGTTCACTGGCAAACATATCGCAAGCAGCATCGAACGACTGTGCAGTTGAATCTCGCTTGCCAAGTTAACAAAAGCGGTAAACATTGACTCGCTGTGAAGCTCCAGCTTGTCATGGCTGGGGCTCTGAATGGACTGAAGTTGCACACTCTTGAAGCAAATAGCTTATCGGCCTGCAATATGACAGCTCCTACTCGCAAGGTTAGCCAGAAGCCATGAAATCTGCACTCTGCACATATCAAAACGGTCCAACTGACGTATATCTAACAGTCAACTGTGCATCAAACATATAAGCAAACTACACATAACGCACGGCAAAGAATCCGTCTGCACGACATTAGGGGCTGGCGCTTGCATCACGATATATCACGATCAAACTAGAACGTTGTCGAGTCAGAGAGTTTGTCACTCTGCAATATGACAGCCTCTGCTAGCTATGCACGCGTCAGAAGTCATGACTGGGAGCAAGGTGCAACAGAGTGCATATACGGAAACCGCATGCTGCATGAGCAATCTGGACCAACTGCAGCATGTCAAGCTTGCGCAGTCACGGCTTCAGAGCCCACATGCGTTCCACGCAGCTCGAACAATGTCGCAGGAAGCAGCGAATCTATCGTGCTCAGCATGCCGATGACGCCATTGAAATTCACGCACCTGCTCGTCAATGTTCCCACTATGCCCTTTTGTGGATTTTGGAACCCCGATCAGCTTCAACTGCCGCAGCAGTCGGCACCGCCGGAAAATCCGGAGACGCCCGTCCCAGTCCTGATTAATGCGGATGTGGTTGCATAGCGATCATGGCTGGTAAGGAAGCGTCGTCTGCTTTCTCAACCCTCAACCGGCTCAACGAAGCCGACTCAGCCGAGAGAAAGCGGAAAAGGTCTACAGCTGACAAGGACCAACTGTCTCTTGCTTTGAGGGGAAAGAGTTCAGACAAAGATCAAGAAGATCCAGATGGCCGGCCGAAAGCGCAGCACACTGGACTGCATCACACCGCTCTGCTTCATCGAAAGGCGGAAGCAGGCGACAGAAACCTGTATTATCAAGTCGCGAAGCGTGTGCAACATTTCAGAAGTCGAGGGACCAGCTAGCATGGCGAGTTTCCACGGACACGCGCCCATCTGGGTAACCCACGTCACCGTCTTCTCGAGATTGAGCCACTATGAATTGAAATGACACGAATAGCTCTTGAACAGTTGCGTGCCGCTCTCTGAAAACTCAAGCACATAGTGTTCTTTTACAAAGATCTGAGCGAGCCGCTGTGCTGCAGGACGTAGCTCAAACACTGGAAGAATTTCCACATCTCTGTCTGCCATGGACCTCTCTCTGACTGAGGGCCGCTTGGAGTTTGGCGAAAGCAAATTTTGGTGACAACGCCATCTGGCCAGGTGTATGGCCAGCCCACTGCATCAGGAAAGAAACCTGCTTCCGTGAACACAGCAACACCGTCGGTGAGGTCGTCCTCCTGCTGCATTTCTTCCTTCTCCGGACAGTCCAAGCAGTTCAACAGCAGCAAGTTAAGCAACACCTTCGGGAGAGCGTAGTATTCCACTTTCGCATCTAAGCCGACCGACTCGTATGTTGATGCGGCCGTTGAACTGGCTGCCCACTAGCAAACAAGAAGCGGGCTTTTGTTTGACAGCCGTTCTCGCCCCGAAGTCCGCGAATCATCGCAACCGCCACTCCGGGCTGTGTTTACGCTTGCCGAATGTAGTCCACCAAACATGCCGCAGCTTTTGGTTAAAGTACTGAGATCCACCAACAACTGGTCAGCCTGTCACCCAAAAGCAACAGCGTAGAAAACCAGCTGCGCCCTCGTAAGCCTTCCCCACTTACAGTGGCGCCTTCGGCTGCAGAAGCAGTAGCGGACGCATCGATGCCTGGCAAATCTTGATTGCTTTGGGATGCTTCTGCTCAAATTGAAAGCGTCACTGTAACGCTCCTTGCAGCGCTCAATGGTACCGCCATGCAAAATGTGCCACTGACCATAAACTTAGTCGCGCATGCCTGTCACCCGGTGCTGCGTTCGCCTTGGCGGGAGCAAGGTCTTGCATCAACGTGTCTTCCTGCGTGCCGTCTTCTTGCACTGTGGTAGTCTTCACCTTTGCCTCGACAATTCTTGTCCTGGAGAAGTCGGCGAAACGTCTTGCGGACGTGTTGGTCTGCCACAGACGCGAAGAATCGCGAACACCTCCGCCAAGGATTGAAAACACTTTCTGCATCTGACGGTATAATTGCAGTTGAGAATCCACAAGGCGATCGGTGAGAGCCCGCCACAAATCCGAAGCGAGGCTCCGTTGGGAACATCTGGAATATCCAGATCAAACTTTTTTCAGACGTTCTAATCTGTCCAGACATACCAGACCTGCCAAAATTCTTAAACTCTTCAGCAAAAGCTGGACAGTATTGAATGTCTGGAACGTCTGGCATGTCTGGAAAGTTTGGAATGCTCAGAAAGTGTTGAATGTTTGGAAAGTCTGGAAAATCTGGAACGGCCGGAAGTCTGGAAAGCTTGGAATGTCTGGCAGGCCTGGAATGTCTGTAAAGTCTGCAAAGTTTGGAATGTTTGGGCAATCTGTAATGTCTGGAAATTTGGAAAATCTGGGAAGTTTGGAATGTCTGGAACACTTACTCGGAATTTCTGACATATCGGGAACATCTGGAATATCTGAAGCGTCAGTGATGTCTGGAGTGTATGGAACGTCTGGAAGCGTGGATATTGATATGCGAGAAATGTTCAACACGAGCTATACAGTCATAGATCATAGATGTCTAAAACTGCGCATGCTGTTGAACGAAGGCCTTGCGGATCACAGGAAGCCCTGTTGCCATATATGTACATATATATATATATGTATATACATATACAGATATATATACTTACATACATACATATATACATATATACATATATACATATATACAGATATACATATATACATATATACATATAGATAGATAGATAGATAGATAGGAGACAAATCCGGCTAGTCCCCGACGAGGCGCGTCACACTATCCCTTTCTTTGCACAAATTGAGAACCCCAATACTTCGGTGTTTGGGGAATGATGGTGTTTTACTCATTTTACGACAATGTGCTATGTTGCTTAGTTTACATTACCTTTTCATGAAAGAACCTATGTATCACATACTTCATACTGTGTACTATGTACTATAATATCTTTTATCCTACACAGTAGACACTACATGCTACATGTTACAGACTGCATGCCGCATTTTGAACTTTCCTTGTTGCTCTACGATGCATATAATGTCTTCAACGTGCATGTATGCGCGTGAGGATATGTAACATACGCATGCACCTGCAACATGTCGGCACAAACCAAACACAAAGGCATATCAAGGTAGTGATATAGCCCGGCGTGATACAAAGGCCCTGCGCGCGTCCTTCAGGCGCATGCCCTCCTGCTGCGGTTTTCATGGCAATCTACACACGCACAACTGCAAGCTAGAGACCTAACGAGAAGCTCGGTAGCATCAGATGGAGCTCGAAACCAAAGCAACTTCCAGCCTCCCCAGCAGCAGGTGCATGCTGAGCTGCAACGTGCCTCACGTCCCGGTCGTGCAATGAAGGGGCACACCCCGGGACCGGAACAGCCAGAGGGTTGCAAGTTGAGCAAAGCTACGGTTGCCAGCGAAGTTGATCTACCTCAGGATTTGCCGATTACTGTGACCATGGCTTTCAAAGACTGGGGCATCCGGACTGTAGGTGCTTGTGGGCTTTGGTCCGGAAGCGCTTCGAGTCTGTACTTACTTTGGTTATCTCAAAATCTTAGGCCGTGGAACAAGTTGTTATGACCGAGTGGGGATGGTGAATCGGGTCATGAAGCGACATCGAGTTGTCACTTCCGAGGAAGCACGCTTATTTTTATGATGGCGAAGATGGTGACAAGGCCGAAGATGATGCCGATGGTTGTAATCACGATGACGACGCTGATGAAGAAGCTAAGGACCATGTGATGGCAAGGAAGATGCCTCAAAGACTTTCGTGGCTCACAAGGCTCGCGGGGCATCTATTGCATAGCAGGGTCTTCTCGTCTTGCTTTGGGGTTTGTTGCAATCGATGCCTCAGGGAGATGCCTGGCTGCAGCATGCCATGCCTGGTGGCGGTGGTAGCAAGGCAAGATCGAAGGCCACAGGCTGACGTAACACAGCGGTTTAGGGGCTTCTGTTAAAGGAACTATAAGGGTTCCTATACGGGATCTAGGGTACTATAGGGAATCCCCTCTCCCTATCAGTCGAGAAAGCAAGATAGTCGCCAGTACCACAGGAATGGTCGGACGAACCGAAACATTTGCATACGCTCTGTCCCCATCGTCGTTGAAACTAGAACAAATGCCACTGCTTGTCTTGAAACCTGCTATCACGAATGCTGTTTGCCAAGCTGCTGCAGATATATGCCTCAACCAGAGCTCTACAAAGTCGATGGCTAGTTTGATGTCAGCAGTGGAACTGGCAGGAGCATACGCAGCAGCAGCAGTAGCAGCAACGGCGGCAGCAGCAGCAGACCCAACAGCAGTAGCACAAGCAGCGGCAGTAGCAACAGCAGCAGCACAATATGGCAGCAGCAGTAGCAGCAGCAAAAGCAGCGGCAGAATGTAGCAGAAGCAGTAGCAGAAGCAAGAGACACCGGTAGTAGCAACAGTGGCAGTTGTCGCAGTGTAGCAGTGGCGGTGGCACTAGTCGTAGTAGCAGTGGCAGGGGACGTCGTCGTTGTAGCGGCAGAAGTGAGGCAGTAGTAGTACTACTCGTCGTTGTAGTAGTCGCAGTCGCAGTCGCGGTCGCGGTCGCGGTCGCCGTCGCCGTGCCGTAGCAGTAGCAGTAGCAGTAGCAGTAGCAGTAGCAGTCGTGGTAGTAGTAGTAGTAGTAGTAGTAGTAGTAGCAGAAGTAGTACTAGTACTAGTACTAGTACTAGTACTCGTACTCGTACTCGTACTAGTAGTAGTAGTAGTAGTAGCAGTAAGTAATGGTAGTAGTAACAGCAGCAGTAGAACCAGCAGCAGCTAGAGCATCAGTAGCAGTAGCAGTATCAGTAGTAGTAGTAGTAGTAGTAGTAGCAGTAGGAGTAGTAGTAGTAGTCGTAGTAGTAGTAGTACTAGTGGTAGTGGTAGTGGTAGTGGTAGTGGTTGTGGCAGTGGCAGTGGCAGTGGCAGTGGTAGTGGTGGTAGCAGTAGCAGTAGCAGTAGCAGTAGTAGTAGTAGTAGCAGTAGCAGTAGCAGTAGCAGTAGCAGTAGCAGTAGCAGTAGTAGCAGTAGTAGCAGTAGTAGTAGTAGTAGTACTAGAACTAGACCTGAACTAGTACTAGCCAGTTCTAGTCCTGGTTGTTGTTGCTGCTGCTGGTTGTATTTCTGTCTGTCTGTCTGCCTGCCTCTCTGTCTGGCTGTCTGTCTGCATGGCTGTCTGCTTGCTTGTGTGTATGCTTGCTTGCTTGATTGTTTGTTGGTTTGTTTGTTTGTGTCTTGTTTGTTGCTGTTGTTGGAGGTGGCCTTGTTGTGGCTGTTCCTATTGTTAGTTTCGCAGTTGATGTATTGGTCGCTCTTGTGGTGGTGGTGGTGGTGGTGNCGGTCGTGGTGGTGGGGGCAGTTGTGGCAGTTGCAATAGTAGAAGTCGCAGTGCCCAAATTCGAGTGCTACGGGAGAAACCACAAGGCCTGGGTCCAGGCAGCAGTGGTTCTCTGCCTGCGAGACTGAGTTCTAGAAGAAACGAGTCGCGTTCCTGAATATTATCTCTTCGTACTCTGCGGTGAACTCGAAAGGCATTAACAGGTACCCAACCTCCCGGGCAGAACCAGCGCTACTTGAGCAAGTTTGCGTGTGTCGAAGGCTGTGGGTGATCTGTTGATGCCTGGATCAACAGCAGAGGCATTCAAGCTGAAAGATTCTAAGCAGTAAGTCGCAATCGAGAACCCTTTGGCTTGTGCGGCCGGCAAATATGTTTATTGCCATGGAAACCCTGTGATGCCGGGTGCCACTGCTCCTCTCGAAATGCAGAGCTTTGGACATCTTGTGTACTGCTCTCTTCTGAGGACTTGGCCAGCTTGCAAGCACTCGCAAGCTTAGCTTTGCTTGGCTGCAAAGTCATGGAGGAACATGCCACAAGCCCATCGACGAGGCCTTGTTCGCTGTCCGTGCTCTCATTGCTGCCATTGCTGTGATGGTATGCCTGGCCATGTGTCCTGGCGGCAGAACCCCAACCCACACAGGGAATGTTCACCCGATGAAGTTCAAGGGCGTGTTCTTGGCGCTTGGCAGCATTTGATAGGGGCTGGGGTTTCGATGCTTCAAGTGTGTGGGCTCCTTTCTGCCAGCAGTGCGTGTGCCCTGCATCCGGCGACACAGCTTGCAGCCAGAAGCCACGAGAGTGGCATGGATGTTGTCTTGCGCCGTGGATCCTGACATGAAATGATGAGCTTGCGGCATGGAAGTAACTGTTCATGTTCTGCAATAACAAGCCTAGCAGGGACAAGCTCAAGGAAAACTCGCATACTGCACAAAACCAGAACTTGCTGGAATGACCTTCAGCACTCGCGGATGGACATTCTAGACTCTGGGCTCGGCCAAAAAGTACGGTGGGAAGTTGAAATTCGTTCTTGGCTTCTGCTTGTGATATGTACAGATTCCAGGGATTTGCAGTGCCTGTCTGTGTCATTGTTGGGTTACCTCGGCTTGATCACTGCCGACGGGCTCTCAACTTCCCACAAACTGTTCAGTAGCGGATGAGAGGTCTTTGAGCCAAATGCACGTACATGTTGTATGCGCACAAGTCCTCCATGTGCAAGCAAACTCCAATGTCCCGTGACTCCGTAACTTGCCTTGCACGACTTCAAGCTGGTGGTGGGGTGGGCAGGATGGCAAACTGCCCTGATCACAAGATGGTGTCCCGCTATGCATGTTTCGACCGTGACTCTGTGTTCGTCGTCTCAGGATCCTGACGACAACAATGGCGGCGACGAAGGAGGACGATGGCGGGGAATGGGGAGTTGGGCATCCGACATGCAGGAAAGGCACTCCCAGATTCGTTGATGCAGGCGAGACACAATTGCTCGCGCCGCTGCAAACACAGGCGCACACACGCGCGAATAACTTTCTCCGACACATGACGAAAAACTCTGATCTCTCCTTGAAATTATTTCTTGCTCCTCTGGACTCTGTGCCCTGCAATATGCTATCTTCGCTCCCTTTCTATTCACTCTATTCTGTTTACCGTATATTCACCCTTTAACTACCTACTACGCCACTATGCACTGTTTACCATAGTCCTATTTGCTCGCAGCCTTCATGCAGGGCACTTCTTACTACCTTCTGTGTACATGTGTATTTTTGACCATATACATACATATAGATATATATTTATATATCTACACATTAACTTTTACTGTTTGTACTTTCCTCTTTACATATGAATATCATTGAATATCTATGAGGATGGGGACGAGGATGACGATGATGGCGAAAACCAGCATCTACACCGCACTATAATCATCATTGCGAGGCCATCATCATCGCAATCACAGCTACGACCATCATCATCATCATTAATTATCATCTACGCCTGCAACAATGTCAGAATCAATCTAAACTCCTTTTGCCAATCGTACTCATTAACGTGTTGTTAGTCTTCATACCGTGAGCACCGCTACCACGACGACTCTACGACCTCTAACACTGTTTCTGCTCGCGAGACTACAACTACCACTACTACCACTACTACCACTACTACCACGACTACCACTACAAACTACCACTACCACTACGACTACTACTACTACTACTACTACTACTACTACTACTACTACCACTACCACTACCACTACCACTGCCACT
>BGNK01001006.1:0-54594 GCA_003297005.1 Symbiodinium sp. clade A Y106
GCTTTGGGGTTTAGAGCTGTGGGGTTTAGGGTTTAGGGCTTTGGGGTTTTAGTGCTTAGGGTTTAGGGTTTGGGGCTTTGGGGTTTAGAGCTGTGGGGTTTAGGGTTTAGGGCTTTGGGATTTTAGTGCTTTGGGGTTTAGGGTTCAGGGCTTTGGGGCTTAGAGCTTTCGGGTTTAGGGTTTAGGGCTTTGGGGTTTAGAGCTGTGGGGTTTAGGGTTTAGGGCTTTGGGGTTTTAGTGCTTAGGGTTTNGCTTAGAGCTTTCGGGTTTAGGGTTTAGGGCTTTGGGGTTTAGAGCTGTGGGGTTTAGGGTTTAGGGCTTTGGGGTTTTAGTGCTTAGGGTTTAGGGTTTGGGGCTTTGGGGTTTAGAGTTGTGGGGTTTAGGGTTTAGGGCTTTGGGGTTTAGAGCTTTCGGGTTTAGGGTTTAGGGCTTTGGGGTTTAGAGCTTTCGGGGTTTAGGGTTCAGGGCTTTGGGGTTTAGAGCTGTGGGGTTTAGGGTTTAGGGCTTTGGGGTTTAGGGCTTTCGGGTTTAGGGTTTAGGGCTTTGGGGTTTAGAGCTTTCGGGGTTTAGGGTTTAGGGCTTTGGGGTTTAGAGCTTTCGGGTTTAGGGTTTAGGGCTTTGGGGTTTAGAGCTGTGGGGTTCAGGGTTTAGGGCTTTGGGGTTTTAGTGCTTTGGGGTTTAGGGTTTGGGGCTTTGGGGTTTAGAGCATTCGGTTTAGAGTTTAGGGCTTTGGGGTTTAGAGCTGTGGGGTTTAGGGTTTAGGGCTTTGGGGTGTAGGGTTCAGGGTGGATGCCTGAACAAGGTACCCCCCCATCGCATAGCTTGGGGAAGGATGATCAAATCGGTTGCACCCATTACGCAAGGATGCTTCGATTCACTGCCTGTTCGATTTCTTCCCCGCTTCAAGATCGGGATAATTCGGGGATGTCGACGGATAATGCGGGGGCATCAACAAATACAATAAGCATACTATAAATGCAATGGGGACCATATGGGCATGCATTGCTAACTATTCAGATGTCTTTAGTACGGAAAACCATGATGTCGGCCAGCTGGGGCTATCGAATTAATGCGGCAAGCTCTGTGTGGGTTGCTCGCTTTGGCCCACCGTGTCACTGATAGGTGACCATCGATTTGGGCTGTCGAGGTCGGGGCTTGTCTGCTCATCGATGTTTTCTGTTTTGGTTTCGGAGCGTAAGGTTTAGGGTCCAGGGTTTTGGGGCTGTCCAGGCTGGGCTCGCCTTAATTGACTAGGGTTCGGGTCAGTGTTGAGACCAATAGTCTCAGACCCGAACCTCACAAACATTGGCACGCCTAAGTCAAGCCCCGGATGCGAAAAGGAAATTAAATCCCGAACCAAGCTCTGCTAAATCCTAAACCCTAAACCCTAAACCGTAAACCTAAACCCTAAACCCTAAATCCCTAAAGCCTAAATCCTAAACCCTAAACCCTAAACCTAAACCCTAAATCCTAAATCCTAAATCCCTCAAGCCTAAATCCTAAACCCTAAAAGCAGCACAAGAGAGCAGAGCCCCCTATCCGATGCAACTCGCAAAAGCGTGGCGTCCTCCGTTACTTGCAGGATCAGGGGACTTCGTAACCCGAGGGTTTAGGGTTTAGGGTTTAGGGGATTTGTAGGCCTTGTTCGAGTTTAAGGGGTTTTAAAGGTCCAAAGGACCTGAGAATCAGGTTGTGTAGGCGAGTGTTTTGGAGTACATATGAGTATGAGGCACATGGACCCGTAGGGTGAGTAACTAGTTGGTAAGTAGAGTCGTAAGTAGGACGACCCCAGTTAATTCGGGTACCTATAAACCACTGAAAACCTACCCTAAGCCGTAAACCCTTAAACCTGAACCCTGAATCCTGAACCCCAAACATTAAACCCTGAACCCTAAATCCTGTATCCTACCGTGCCCCCTAAATCCTAAGACTTGAACCCTCAATCCTGTATCCTGAACCCTACATACTAAACCCTCGACACGAAATCCTGAACCCTTAACCCTACCATGTAAGTTCCCTGATCCTTCAAGTACTTGCGTCCCGCAGCCGATGTCTACGGACACCTGCCGGGGGAGAACTCTGTGGGGTAGCGGGGGTCGGGCTCTGAGCTTCCACTAAAAGCTCCGTTAAGGCCTGTTCAAGGGTTCCTGTAAGGATTTAGGGTTTAGGGTTTGGGGTTTAGGGTTTAGGGTTTAGGGCTTGGGGTTTAGGGTTTGGGTTCTGTTTAGGGCCCTTTTAAGGGCTCCAAGCTGAAGATGCTGGTGCGTACGCCAGAAAGCCCGCAACCCTGAAGTAAGGCATGAAAAGCCCTTAGTCTTGGGGTTGGCCTAAGCCCTGTATAAGCCAGGAAATCGTCCTTCGTAACAGGGTCTTCTGGCACTTGGGGCTTAGGGTTTGCGATTTGGGGAGCCTGCTTGTCTGTCATCAGGCACAGTTGATGGCTTGTTCTCGCAGCATGCCAAGCAGAGTTTACTCCCTGAGCCCGAAGACCTAAACCCCCACACCCTACGACTCTAAACCCCTAAATCCCTAAACCCCAAGCCCTATAAACCCCGAAACCCCCATAACCCCAAGACCCAAAAACCCGTGAACCCAAAGCTCTATACACCCCGAAACCCCAAAAACAAACAAAACCCCTAACCCTAAAGCCCAAAACCCCTGAACCCCAAGCCCCCCACAGCCCAGAAAGACCAGCCTCTCAGCAACACGAGTCGGCCTGTATCGGCGCTGAGCCTCTCAAAAGTTTAGGGTTCAGGGTTTAGGGGTTCAGGGGTTTAGGAGGATCTAGAAAGCAGATCCCTTAATGTGGGTTCCTATAAAGAGCCTGTAGTATAGGGTCCCACATTAGGGGTTGGGTTCTGCAATAAGGGCTCGATCTGGGTTCTATGATGTAGACTATCGGGGCCCTATTAATTAGTTTAAGGTGTTGCCAAAACAGCATCGTATAAACATACTGAGACTGAAAAAAGAATTTGCTACTAGATACGCAGACATCTATACCTGAAGCCTAAAAATATTAAGGGCTTGTAAGGATTACGGCTTTCGGGCCCAAGGCTTAGCACTCTAGGGCCGAAACCCCCGCACAAAAGAAATGAAAAACCAAGGATTCAGCCAATTCCTGATGCCCGGAAAAGACCTCAAGCATGTGCCTAGCTTGTGACAGCAAACTACCAGCAAAACAAACACCTTGGTGCTCGGAAGTTGTGGGTTTAGGGCCTCATCTTCAAATGGCCCTTGTCTGGGAGTACTAACTTAGGGAAGCGTCTGTCTCTGGGTTCAGTTCAAGTTTACAGCTGTAGGTCTGAAAAATGAAAAGTTGTACATGACAGAAGAACAGCCTAGATTGTCTAGATGCTGGGGTCTTCAATTTGAATAGAGTGGGGGGATGTTATAGTACAGCTATATAAGGACTATAAGGGGATACTATTAAGTACTAAAATTCCGACCCTAGAATATTAAAGTGTTGGTATTTACATACTTGGAAGGAGCCGCCCCGGTGTCCCCCAGCCGCACCGTGCTGCATGACGTTGACGGGACCATTCGGGGTCAGTCGCAGCGTCTGCGCATGGCCGCTGTAGCCTGCATCGCAGGCTTGTGCTCCAGGTTCTTCATTCTAGCTTGCAGGAGCCGGGATTAGTAGCTACTCTGCTACTCCGATTCCCTTAGGTTCTTTGTTGTAGCTATACTAAAATGTATCCTTTCGAGCCTTGGAGGCTCAAGGAGGCGTGCATTCATCTAGCTTTGGCCATAGCTACTTCTTACCTCATTAACTATAGGAACCCTATGGAAACCCCAAACCTTTAATAGGATCCCATGATCCGCATTGCGAAAGGCTTGCTGTTAAAGGCTCCGGTGCTTGAGCGTTCAAGGTTTGGGGCATCCTTAGCCCCTAAATTGGAGGGGCTTCGGGGTTTATGGCTTAGGCGTTTAGGCAAGCCCAGAACAAGCATACAAACCACAAGGGAATGCAATGCAACCGCGACGACTGGCTTGCTACCAGCTCGTATCCGTCCCGCTTGTGACTCTACACCACGAAGATTTGAGTTTAGAGTGTAGGGTTTTGGCTGTCAGAATCTTTCACCACAACCGAAACCATACAGATAAGTAATCAAGACCGTCGTAGCTGGCAACAATCATGATGAAGAACACCCATCATACGGTTGATGATGTAAATCCTGCACTACCCACAACAAAGAATATACCATAATTCCCTTTGTTTCGGGTCCTTAAGGTAATGCAGGAATGAGATTACCAACCGTAGTTGCAAGCTGCTTGCTGCATGGAGCTGCTGCATTTTTGGGGTTTAGGGTTTAGGGTTCTGAAAGCCTTATCCCTAAACCCTAAACCGTCTCATCAAGCCCATGGCCCTAAACCGCCCGGTGTTGCAAAAGAGATTAGACTGCACTGCTCTGTGGGCGCACTTTGCGAAGGTCTTTGCGACTGGACGCCACCCCAGATGTAGTCGTTCTGCATGTAGTTGTCCTCTCTCTCTCTCTCTCCCTCTCTCGTTCTTTCTCCCTGCTGACACAGTCCTAACTAACACGGGTCTAGACGGTCTGGACTCTTACGGGCGTAGAACTTTCAGGCCAAAGGACCAGGGTTTTGGCCTGCGGAGAGCTGAAAAACCTTGACATGTCATCTCCCTAATTAAACCTCAAATACACGGCCCTGAACCCCAATTTTGACACTAAAGTCTTTCTCCATAGATCTTGCAATAAGGGCTACTATAAGGGTGACCATAAGATTGCCATTTAGGTTCTGAACCATCTGTCAAGTCCTGCGCACTTGTCGTCATCGGATTCCCCCGGTATCTGTCCTCCACTCGGGTTCGGCTGAGGGCTGAAGGATTGATAAGGATTACCCTAAACCCTAAACCCTAAACCCTAACCCCTGAACCCCAAGCTCCTAGCCCGGAAACCTACACCCCGAACGCCCACAACCAGGAACTCCAAATCCTAAACCCTCAAACCCTGAACCCCTGAACCCAACTCTCTCACCTGTGCGCCTATTGATTGGGGCTTTAGGATGGAAGGCTCAGGGAATGGTAGGCCATAAGTAAGCCACGCCTCCAGGTCATGGGCGTAAAAGATGTCCTACTGTTTGGGCGGCAGGATAAGGAGTCTAAAGATGTGCGCCCTCGATCAAGCTTTCCATTACCGCTGCGCGCAATGCACCTTGGACGGTCCAAGGTTGATGTCTGCGAGGCCGTGAGCTGCACCGTGCTTCAGATACTTCAACAGAGAACTGGGTACAACAGCTCGAGGTACGTCCTTCATATTCAACTTAGGACCGTTCCTCAGCTTTATCTCCGCGTTGAGACGCCAACTGCGGCTGTGGCACGAAGAATTCGATCAAGAAGTCTCCGACATCGAGACGCCAATACATGTAAGACTCAATGACAATGGAATCCGAGAACGACTGTCCGTGACTCTCATCGCACATCCGAGATCAGCAGAGCCTACGACGAGCCCTCGACCCTGAAGCCGCAACGCGATAAAACCCGACCCTAACCCTAATACCAATACCCGAAATCCAGACCCTAAACCCAACACCCCTAAACCCTATGTTTGTGCACCGCTCATGCACATCCAAGATATGCAATCTGCTCGAGGCAGATTGGGGGTTGTCCAGGTCTCCCTAAACCCTAAACCCTAAACCCAAGAGTTGGGTTTATGGAGTAAGGTTGTGCGGTCCAGGAGTTTGGGAGGCCCTAAGGAGTTAGTCTGCGGCGTCGAGGGTCTACAGGAATTCAGAATTTGGTGAAGCCTTTGTGGGATCAGGCAAAGCGGTCATCTGCTTTCAAGTACCATATCCCATTGTTTTGTGGGCTCTTACTTGAAACCCTAATATGGAATTGATTTGATAGCTTAAGGTAGCACCAAACAACCCATGAGTCAATGAGGCCTTGAAACCCCAAACCCCTGGGCCCCTATTCGCAAAAATCTCTAAGCTGCAAGTCGTTTGGATGACTTCATAAGCCCCAAACCCTAAAAGCCCTAAATCCCGGGCCTTAAACCCTAAAAGGCCTTAACATGAACCCTAGACGTCTCTTACTATGAACATATTAGGTAGGCCTGAGGCATGTATTACCAATTCGCAAAGGTCCGCATATACGGGGAATAACGTGCTGGTGTGTGTTGTACAATATCGACACAGAGACTGAAACGGGAGCACTGTCACCAATTTTTCCGACCCGCATAAAGCGCTGAAAACAGTGTTAAAGGCTGTGATTAAAAAGTCATAAGAGCTTTGTCAGCACCCTAAAAGAACCCTTGTCGACGAACCGCCGAATCTTCTGCCAAGCCCGCAATCGTGCACGCTTAACCCTAAACCTTCGACTCAACCCTAAACCCTAGACTCTAGACCCTAAACCCCAAAGCCCTCAACCCTAAACCCTAGACTCTAGAGGGATTTGGGGTTTCGGGAGTTGGGATTTGGGATCTGAGATCTGCCTAAACCCCAAAGCCCTCAACCCTAAACCCTAGACTCTAGACCCTAAACCCCAAAGCCCTCAACCCTAGACTCTAGACCCTAAACCCCAAAGCCCTCAACCCTAAACCCTAGACTCTAGACCCTAAACCCCAAAGCCCTCAACCCTAAACC
Organism: Symbiodinium sp. clade A Y106; assembly: GCA_003297005.1. Classification (NCBI taxonomy): domain Eukaryota; class Dinophyceae; order Suessiales; family Symbiodiniaceae; genus Symbiodinium; species Symbiodinium sp. clade A. Next base: position 6,604 of record BGNK01001006.1, read on the forward strand.
CTAGACTCCAGACCCTAAACTCTAAAACCCTCAACCCTAAACCCTAGACTCTAGACCCTAAACTCTAAAACCCTCAACCCTAAACCCTAGGCTCTAGACCCTAAACCCCAAAGCCCTCAACCCTACACCCTAGACTCTAGACCCTAAACTCTAAAACCCTCAACCCTAAACCCTACCTGACTCCGACCCCTTTCTTCGAGGATGAGTCCTCTTGGATCTTCTTTGCCAAGGCTTTCTGGGTTGTGACAAGGAATGCCTCGGACGAAAGAAACTCAAAAGACAAGCGTCCAGAAGAGTTTAGGGCTTAGGGGTTAAGGTTTAGGATTTAGGGTTTAGGGCTCAGGGGTTTAGGGTTTAGGGTTTAGGGTTTAGGGCTCAAGGGTTTCGGGTTTAGGGTTTTGGGGTTAAGGGGTTTAGGGGTTTGGGGGCATTGAGGTTTAGAGGTTTAGGGTTCAGTTTCGGGTCTGGGCTTTAGGTTTAGTGTTTGGGGCCTAGCTTAGGATAAGAGGGGTTTAGTTTAGTGTCTAGGAGGTTCGAACAGGGTTCTAGACTAGAAAGCGCTTTAAGAGGTTTCCGAAAGGGTTCTATAAAGGTTCCAGTGTTGCTATAAGATAAAGATAAGATGCACCCGGTCAACTGAGCTTCCCTCTTGGATGAGAGTAACAACAGTGGGTTCATGCTCAGCAGCGAGTATCGAAGCTTGGGGACCGGAAGCATGTCACCGTTTGCACAGTAGGCTATTTTTCAGCCAGTTGCAGCGTGCAAACAGTCATCGAAGGCAGGATCCTACAAAGTCTTGCGAGGCCTGCGATGCACATTGCAGGGATCCCCGAAAAAGGTGCTGCAGGAATTGATGAGTCCAAGTTCACAAGAGCGACTGTTCTGTCCAGCATCCCTTCCAGCAGATGCTCGCCTCTGTCGACTAAGAATGCTGGGTGGCAATTTCCATCCGCAAAGACCGCATAGACCGCTTCGACAGGTGGAAAAAGCTGTGCTGCGGTGCCAAACGCCGTCGACGAGCTGGCTGCTTCATCTGCAGCAGGGCACCTAGACCTAGCGACGACTGCAACCGCACCAGGTGTTGCTGGAGCACCTGCGCCAAGTCGGTCAAGTGCTGGGAAGTGGAACTCACTGTGAAAAGCCGGACTCCAAAGTACAACTCGAAACTTGGGCGGCTTCCGCCGCATCCAAAAATTCCTCGGGGGACAGCGCGTTCGGAATGCCGATGCAAAGCTGCGATGGTGGTCGAAGAGTTGGCTCTAAAGCGTCTTGTAGGTGCTCTTAAGAGTGGTTTTGTTTATGCCGGATTGATGCTTGATAGGGATCTGAAGAGATAGGAATAATCTGGCTACTCGACACATAGGGCTTGCAAAAGGATCTTATCCCGAAACATCCATAGATCTTCTTCTGTCCTTGATCCACACCTAAGGCCTCAACCCTCACAGCTGCATATCAGCTTTCCCACCTTCTGTAGGCACCTATATACCACTGTACTCCAAACCCTGAACTCTAAACCAGAGCACGCCCAAGCACCCATATACCCCTGCACTCCAAGCCCGGAACCTTCAACCCCAAACCCCCAAACCCTAAACCCTCAAACCCAAAACTCCTAAACCCTAAACCCGATACCCAAAACCAGAGCACCATAGGCCCCAGGCATCGTCCACGTGCCGGCCTGTGACTGCGGAGGTCTCCAGGAAGTCGAGGCCTGATTGTAACATCATCGTACGTTCAGGGTTTAGTGTTCAGGGTTTGGGTTTAGGGGTTTAGGGTTCAGGGTTTAGGGTGTAAGGTTTAGGGTTTAGGGTTTAGGGACTCAGGGTTTAGTGTTTAGGGTTTGGGTTTAGGGGTATAGGGTTTAGGGTTCTGGGTGTAGGGTTTAGGGTTTAGGGACTCAGATATCACATAACAGTACCAGCATAAACTGCCGTACTTATGGCTCCGGGCGGAGGGTTCTTTTTTGGAGCCTGTGCCGAGAGTTTACAGGGGCGGGGAGGGGCCAGTGCCCGTGACCTGCTACTTTACAGGTCGTTGTCCGGCTGCAGTATATATACATACATAACTACATGCGTACATACAAACGTACGTACGTACGTAGGTACATACGTACATGCGTACATACGTACATACGTACATACGTGCATACGTACATATGCACATAAGACATAGGTACGTACGTACATACGCGCGTACATGCATACAATTACGTGCGTGCATGCATGCATGCAGACGTAGTGTGGGGGATACCCGCTTCTGAATCGTATACTACAGGATAGCAGAGCATAATACCAAACAGTACAGCAGTATAGCCTTGTCTAACTTGTCAAGAAGTAAACCAAAACATAGTCTATAACGTTGTTGTAAAGTCTCAATTCAAGGATCCTATAGGATGGGTGCTTCGAATCGCCGGCCTCCGTTTGAGCAGGAAACCTAAACGGTAAAATGTCGGTGTCGTTCTGGAGGGGCCTTTGTAGGGTTTAGGATGGCTTAGGGTCACGGGCCTTTTAAGGAAGAAGCCATTTCCACAAAACCCACAAGAGAGCATATACTGGGTTCCTGTTAAAGAATTTAAATTACAATAACAAAGAAACCATACTTATTATTTACTATACATCCCTATTATGGGAACGTAGATTAAGTTGATTAACAGGAACCCAGTTTATACCTTGTGGCGGTTGTGGGGACTGGTATACACCGGGACCTTGCGATACCACAAAAAGATCGACTCTTCGCACCCTGACCGGGGAATGCTTAAGCCCTGCAAATCAACCAAGTGTTGAAGATAGTATGAAACACGGAGTGCGCAAGCCCTAAACCCCTGAAGCCAGGGTTTTCAGCCCTAACCCTAGCATATGACACTACTCCTAGATTATGTTATTTATCTCACTTTGAGATCTTCCAGAGCCCGGGCCGCACAAAAGCCGTGTCAGGGAACAGCCCAAAAGGCTGAGACTCAGAGCAGATCCAGCAAAGTCTCCCGAAACTCAAACTCTAAAGTCCTCAACCCTAACGCCTTTTAGAACCCTTGTAGCAACCCACATAGAAAATCCTCAGCTGAACCCGTAAAGGAACCCCCGACCACCCTCCCTGAACTTTCTCCAAGGCTTCGGCCATAGCTGGTTGCAAATCGGTAGCCTTCCTCATAGGTCACCTGACGCTTCTTGTCCTGTCCGGCGCTGAGAGTTTAGGGCTTAGGGTTTGGGTTGCTTGGAGGGTCAAGGGACTTAGTAAGTAGTTATCTTTAAAGATTTGAGAGTATGATAACCCCAATTAGGGTCCCTTTTCGGGTACTTATGAGTCTACTTACTTCCTGCTTACTCAGTCCCCCGACCCTCCAAGTGTGCAGATTGAGGATATTCGAGTTTGGCTTCAGGCGGTTGGGGTGTTTAGGGTTAAGGGTTAGGGCTCAGGGGTGAGGGCTTAGGGTTAAGGGTTTAGGGGAGGGTTGGAGCGGTTGGAGTATGTCGGGCGTGGGTTTTAGCTTGAGGTCCCAGAGACTCCAAAACCCATTAATTAAGGAATATACCTTCAATCCTATTGGGTTTCCTATTTAAACCCATTAATTAAGGAATATACCTTAAATGCTATTGGGTTTCCCTGATTACATTTAAGGTATATTCCTTAATTCAAGGGGTTTGGGAGTCACTGGGGTGTTAAGACCCCTAAACCCTAAGCGCTAGACCCTAAGCCCTAAACCCTAAACCCTAAACCCTAAATCCTAAACCCTAAGCCCTAAACCCTCAGCCCCATCCCCTAAACCCTAAGCCCTAAGCCCTAAACCCTCTGGGCCACTGGGACTGGGGATCCGCTCGGCGATGCTGAAGTGTGAACTCCAGAGCGAACCCTAAACCCCAAGCCCAAAAACCTAGAAAGTAGATCCCTTAATGGGGGTTCCTATAAAGTACCCTTGAGTAGCATGGGGTCCCAAATTAGGGGTTCTACTTCCCAAAAACCCTACCAAACTCCTAGACGGAACCCCGAAACGGAACCCGAACTCCAACTTCCTGGCCGGAGCCCTTGCCAAACCCGAAACCCATCCAAACCCTAATTCCAACCCCCCAACCCTAACTGCAACTTCCCTATACCCCAAACCCACAGAACCCTTCAAGGAACCCAACAAATACAAAGCCCTAGAACCTGATTCCTGCCTGGTCGGACTTGTTGCCTATCAAAGTAATGATGAGCTCTGGATCCGCATTCTCGCGGGCCTCATGAAGCCTGGGACGAACACGAAGAGCAGGGTTTAGGGTTTAGGGGTTTAGGGTTTAGGGTTTAATCAAGATTCCTTGACAGGAGCATTCCTAAACATAAACTGCTTTAGGGTAATATCCCTACAAGGATGTAGGTTTCAACCGTTTCTGTTGAAGTGCTTTCTTGGGACCCCACATGAATCACAATAAGAATCAATATCACTCTCTCCGGTAACCCGGAAGCACGTTCCCAACGATCTGCGGCGGCAACTTGTCTCGCAAGCGTGGGGTTTTGGGTTGTTTTGGTCGGGAGGTTGTCATATAGGGAATTCAATAATTAGAATAGGGCTTTGGGGCCCACTATACTAGAATTATAATAAGGAACCCCCAAAACAGTCTTGGTAATTGTTAAGGCCCCTGTATTATATAGTTTGTATGGGCAATAGACTCCTGCCATTGCTCTGAAGCATCGACTCAGCCCCTGAACCACACTACCCTACTTGAAGGGTCATGGGACTTGGTGACTAGGGTTATAATTAAGGTAACTATACTTTTAACTGCTTATAACCTTACTTAATAAGTCCCATGATCCTCCAAGTACAGTCCTACACCGCAGCGGCAGTAAGCCCTGCACGCGTGAAAGGCCTCGAGCCGTAAATAATCCTCCAAAGACCTATGCCTCATGCATGTGGAAACGTTGATATAGGAGCCTTAATAACTAGAACAGAGTTGTGCGCTAAACTATGCTATACATATGACAGGGAACCCCAGGGAATAGAAGTGGTTCTTGACCCACCTTCATTACTGGCAGAAAAACAAATAAAACTGTCACACTGCTAACTTCTGGCTGTGGCCCTTGCTTCCCTACACGGACGGCTACACTCCGCACTTTGAACTCCCGGTCTTCAAGACTCCCTCTCTGCTCAACTCACACGGTATTGTGGGGTTCGGGATGGGCTTGAGTTTACGGTTTGGGGCCGTTTAGGGTTTAGGACTCCCTCTCACCAAACACACCAGGCTGAGGGAGGAGCCATTCCCGCACGTGCTCGAAGCTGTCTCGCCTGCGCAGTGGGGGAGACTCGGCAGTGACACTTTCGAGACGACCCTAAACCTTACTTAAGGGGTCATGGGACGAAGTAACTAGGGTTATAATTAAGGTAACTAAACTTATAAATACTTATAACCCCAACTAGGGGACTTATAACCCTGCTTACTAAGTCCCATGATCCTCCCAGTACACCCTAAACGACAACCGACGACAAACGACAACGAAGGAGGAAAGCCGAAGGCGAAGACGAACACGACAACAGCATGAACGATCACGATGAAATAGAAGAAGAATAGGGATGATGCCGGTGGCAGAAACGGTACTCTTCAACGACAGACCACTGAAGCCGCGAGTGATGAAGGCCTCAACCGTAGCTCATAGATCCCCTATACGCCCCTGTCGGCCTGAGCCCCTTAACACACTAACCAAGAATAGCTCTTTTGGCAGCTCTTCGAGATGTCGCAGCGGTCAGGCGAGAAGGATCATCCACGCAATGGCGACATAAAACAGCCACACCTCGGTCGTTCACAGTGCCGTTCAGCATGTTCCCTAAGGGTCCTGAAATACCTTTGCGACCCTCAGTACCTGGGACCTTAGTGTTCTGTAATAAGGATCCTACGAACAAAAACCTACTATTTAGGGGTTCGCTCAAGCAGCAGATTCCTTCTGAGCCTACGGCTACATGCACAGCGAGTGTTAATTTCCAGGTCGGACGGTTCAGGGCTTAGGGCTTAGGGGCTACGCCGGTAGGTGTTTTTTAAAGACCAGCGTTCTTCTGTTTCTTGGTCTAGGGAACCGGTTTCCTTCCAGCACAAGACTTCCATCTCATACAGGTACCGAATATCGGGGCCTTAATAATTAGAATAATCATACACAGGTGATGAAAGGGGACAATAAATTTTGCCAGCAATTCATACCCTACATGAAAACATCCGAAGCCCCGCAACCCCAACGTGTAAAAGGCCGAAAACCCCTAAACCCAAAAAGCCCTGACGCCCAACCCCTAGCCCCCTACCTAAACCCCTACTGAGAGGAGAAGGGGACCTAGTACGTCAATTGTACGTAGGGGAAATAGGGTAACCGCCATTAGGGTTACTCGGGATCCCAACCATAACCTACATAGGAAGTCCCCTGATCCCAGCAAACCTGCAACCCCTCACTATAGGCCCTAAATCCTAACCCTAAACCCAAAGCCCCTAAGCAACCTCGGCCCTGGCTGGGACCCCGAGCCGGGTAGATGCCCAGAAGACGCTTGTCCTCTGCCATCTAGGACTAGGTTTAGGGTTTAGGGTTTAGGGTTTAGGGACTGGGTTCCTGAGTAGCCCCTTAATAGTACGGGCACCCTGTTCCTAATAGTCTGTTTTAGTAACAAAATAAACAGGGCAAAAGGGTACTACTCAGGTACCTAGAGGATTCAAGGCTTTGGGTTTCCGGTTTAGGGTTTAGGGTTTCGGGTTTGGCGTTTGTTTGGGGTCTAAGGTTCAGGGTTTAGGATGAAGTTTACGGTTCAGGGTTGAGGGTTTGGGATTCGACTTTACGGTGAAGGATTTGAGGGTTTAGGAAAAGGCCTGAATTACTAGACTGGGATTTGAAGCTAGTCGGGATTCCAACGGGGTGATCTTAACCCTAATCCTAAGGAGTAACACCGCCAAGCATTCAGGACAATATAGTTTGTGAGCTTATACAGCCTTGTGCATTACTTGTACCTAAACCTTAAACGGCAAACCCTAGAAGCGTAAACTCCACACCTTGAACTTTCAAGCCCAAACCTCGAAAACCTAAACCCTAACACCCCAAACCCTAATCCTTAATCCACACCTAAGCCCAAAGCCCGCTTCCGGTGCCAGCACTCCTCGGGCACGAGCTCCGTGACGAAGCCGAGGGAAGCCTTTTGGGGCATGGGTTTCGGGTTTAGGGTATCCAAGGGGTCTTAATATAGGGGCCTTCATGATTAGAATAGGGTTTGGGGTATATAAGATACAACATATATCCATTAAGGATCTCTAAAAAAAACCTTGTTCTGACCAGCAAAGCTCCTTTGTTGTAGGATTTAGCTTAAGGCCTATAAACCCTTTCATGAGCATGCTTTGGAATCCCTAAACCCTAAACCCGCCGCTTGGCTCGCGCTCCCTTCAACGGCCTTCGCGGACCAGGCCATGCCCGCCATGACGAAGATGACCTGCGGCTTGGGCTTAGGTCTTGTAGGGTTTAGGGGGTTTGGGGTTTATAGGGTTTAGGGCTTGGGGTTTAGGGGGTTTTGGGTTTATAGGGTTTAGGGCTTGGGGTTTAGGCTTTGGGTCTTATAGGGCTTCGGATGTGGTAAATCAGGCTTTGGGTGTACAGGCCTATCGTGTTTACAGGGTTTAGGGTGAAGGGTGTTCGCCCGGGGGGGCTACATGCAAAGCATATCGGCCAAAGCTCCGTGAGTCTCTTGGGCACGGCATGCATATAATATAGAGGCCTTAATAATTAATTAGAATGGGGTTTTGGGGTATACTATACTCTAACTATAATAAGGACCCCCCCAAAAAAAAACAGTATAGGCAATTATTTAGGCCCCCAAATTAGGGTATGCAGCATGTATTGCAACAAGCACGTGCAGGCACTGCGACACTTGCGGAGAAACGTCTTCCCTCAATCGAACATACCTCCAACTCCTTGCTGCTGCCCTTCCGGACGGCTTGGTTTCCATCCAACTTTTCAGCTGCAATCCTTGGTTGCTTTGGGACACCCCTAAACCCTAAGGCCTAAAAGCTCAGCCCAGTTATCAGAGTTTCCACATCTGCAAACCACACGTTCCTGTTGTCGGTAGAGGGCTGCGCCGTCTCAGCTCACTTGTCTTCCCCTCCCCGATGCCCGCAAAGCCTCACCTGAACTCAGAGCCCTAAACCCAAGCCTAGGGTTAGGCTTCGGGCTTCGGAGGTTGCAGTGGTGTTAGGGACTTGAAGAGAAGGGCTTCGGGTTTGGGATTACATTAGGGTTGGGGCTGTTTTGGCCTCGAATCCGAAACTTATACCCCAAACCCCGTGGAGAACCCTTACAACTTACAAATCCCATAAAGAGCCCTTTAGTAGACCCCTTGCAGAAACCCTGAAAGGAATCCCTTACTTGGAGGTTCATGGGACTTAGTAAGTACAGCTATGAGAACCTGAATTGGGGCTATGCGTAATTATAGGTCTAGTTACCTTATGTGTAACCCTAGTTTCTAAGTCCCAGAAGCCTGAGCGGCCGCTTGAGGAAACGCTGAAAGGAACCCGGGCCCTGCGCAACCCTGCCCTATATTAGAACCCTGTGAAGTAGCCCTTAAAGGGAGCCCGAATATAGAACCCGAAAGTGCCCTTTGAAGGAAGCCCATATAGAGCCCTTATGAATCTATAAATCGTAAATCCCGTAAGGAAGCCTTATAGACCCACAAGAAACCCTCCTTTGATGTAGCCCTTAAGGGTTCCTTTAAGGGTTCCTCTAAGGGTTCCTTTAAAGGGAGCCCGACTATAGAACCCCATAGTACCCTCAGAAGGAACCTGATATAGAGCCCTTATGAATCTATGCATCGTAAATCCCTCATAGACCCCTTGAAGAAACCTCCTTTGAAGGAACCCCCGGCCCGGCCTTCAACCAGTCCACTCCCTAAACCCTAAACCCTAAACCCTAAACCGGCCTTCAACCAGTCCACTCGAAGAAGCATGGCGCAGAAGGCGGAGAGCACGAGAGGGAAGATGCAATAGCCTCGTCTCAAGGGGCCTTTGAAAATGACGGGGTTCTAGGGTTCCCCTTTAAGGGTACTGTAGGATTCTAGAATAAGGTTCAGGGGTTCTAGGGTTTCCCCTTTAAGGGTACTGTAAGGTTCTATAATAGGGTTCCCTTGAAAGGCAGCATGGGCGTAGGCTTTTGGGCTTGGGGTGTCGGGTTCGGGGTTCAGAGTTCAAGGTTCAGGGTTTAGCTTCAGGGCTTAGGATTTGGGGCTCAGGGCTTGGATTGCAGGGTTCAAAGTTTAGGGTTTAGGTTTTCAGGGCCTCGTTTGTGCTCACGATGCCCAGCGAATTCTCGCCATTGCCCACGAACTGTGTGGGCAATGGCGATTTCTTCATGGACTAGAAACTGCTCGAACTGGAGCTGCTGAACCCCAAACCCGAAACCCCTAACCCCTTAACACTACTCTCCGAAACCGTAAACCCTAAACCGTGATTTGGGTTCCTTAACCCTAAACCCTAAACCTTCCTGAGTCCGGCACCCAGCACGCAAACGGTCTGGAAGAAGGACACCTGCCATCGGAGGAGCTGCTGCTGGAAACCGCAGGGGTTTAGGGTTTAGGAGTTGAGCTTCTCGGGTCTAGTATGGTTCAGGGTTTTGGGATTTTACACAGGCATTACGGCTTTTAGTAGGGTTTAGGGTTGTAGAGCTTGTTGAGGGTCTGGGGTTATCGAGTTAGGGTTTAAGAGTTTAAGACTTAAGGTTGAGGGCTTAGTCTATCGGATGTCCTCTCTTTCATGCAGGAACTTGATTGCGAAACCCTCGTGTGTTAAGACAGGCATCCGAGCTGCAACTGGCCGCAACATCTTAGGTACAAGGTAGTAGGAAGCAATTAGCAGTTAGGGCACCATTCCCCTTGTCCAACTCCTGTCCCTGATGTACCCATGAGCCTTCAAGTAGCGGAAGGGGTTGAGGTCTGCACACCCTAACCCCGAAGCCGGACAAAGGTCTAATTTTAGGATAATTCTTTGTCCTACGTACCGCGGGCATGATGCTTCAGGACGGTAATGTAGAAGCGTGAATAAGTACCAATACTCGTCCATCAGGTTTCTCCGATAGCTATAGTACACTAGATGTATACTGTATACACATACACATATACATACATACGTACATGCATACATACATATCATATACATATATGCATGCATACGTCCTACACATATTTCCCTGCAGAAGTCTTTCTTGGCAGGTCCCCTGGGCTCTAAACCCCTCTACCTGAAGCTAAATCGTGGCCCGTCGACCCTAGGCCCCCTAAACTCTACAGCCTAATCCCCTTAAGCCCGAAACGCCAAGACCCTGAACCCTGAACCCCCAGACCCCAAACTGTTTAAACACTAAACCGAAGACCCTAAAACCACACCCCCTTCACCCAAAGACACCCTGCACGCTGAACCCCTAAACTGCGAGACCCTACACCCTACAGTAGAAGCCCAAAAGTTGGAAACCCAATAGCCTCAATCCTGAAGAGTAATGTCTAAGGAATCCCAGAACTATTCGACCTTTATCCGGTTTCCAACTTTATAGGGTTTTCCTGTACGACCCCTAAACCCCAAACCCCCGCACCTGAAGAACCCATCCTTAAACTTAGTTGCTGAGTTCGTAAGCCCCAAAAAGTTTACACTTTCAGTTTTAGAGTGGGTAATACTATCCCCAAAAGTGTAAAGTGTATCCACTCAGCTACTAGGTAAACCCTAAACCCTAAACCCTAAACTCTAAACCCTAAACCCTAAAAGAAGCCCGAAGTCGGCCAGGCCTTGCCCTGGAGAAGCACAGCATTGAGCGTGACGACAGCGGAGCCCACCTCGCCATATCCCCAGAGAGACCCTAATCCCCCTTAATTAAGGAATATAGCCTAAGGCCTAGGGGTTCCTTAAAGGGCTCCGTAAAGGGATCTATAGGGGTTCTATAAGGGAATTAAGGAATATACCTAGGGTTCCTTTAAGGGATCTATAGGGTTTAGGGTTTAAGGGAGCCCAATACCCCTTAATTAAGGAATATAGCTTAAATCATAATATGAAGCCCTATATAATTTAAGCCATATTNACCTAGGGTTCCTTTAAGGGATCTATAGGGTTTAGGGTTTAAGGGAGCCCAATACCCCTTAATTAAGGAATATAGCTTAAATCATAATATGAAGCCCTATATAATTTAAGCCATATTCCTTAATTAAGGGGTATTGGGCTCTCTGGGTCTAGGGTCTAGGGTTTAAAGGGTTGTCTAGGGTTTAGGGTCCGCTTAAGGATTCCTTTAAGGGTTGCTTTTAAGGCATCTATAGTGGGGTTTAGGTTTCAGCTTTTGGGGCCGTTTTCAACCTACTAGAGGAGCTTGTATAAGGGTTTCTAAAAGGGCTTACATCAAGGAGCTAAGGGCTCATGGGTTTCTGGGTCCTTCTCTTACTTGGGCTCCTGCTTGAAAGCCAAGAGGAAGCCTTCAATCTTTGGATAAGGACCCCAAGCTGGACCCCAATGTAGCGAACCAGCCATGCGTGGTTGAATTTATGCTTTTTTTCTGCAAATTTCGGCTTGGGCACCCTAAGCCCCTGGCCCTCCAGTTTAGGGTTTAGGGGTTTAGGGTTTAGGGTTTAGGGCCTAAACGGCTTTGATTTTCAGCCAAGAGCGAGATCCTACCGGGATTTTTGCTTTGCTGAAGGAAAAGCCTACAGTAATTCAACTAGGATTTGACGTGCCGGCATACCGGAGATTTCCAACCCGAAAACTTGGCTCCTAAATCACGAAGGCCTGAACCCCCACACCCAAAACCCTAAGCCGCAAATACGGAGACCACAACTACGACCTTTGCTCCCGGGTTCTCATAACGGCTCTAGGCCCGGGATCCCCCCCCTTGAACAGGAATCTTCCTTAGATCATGCAGGTCACCTTGTTTTAGGTCTGCTGCTGGGATTTTTGAAGACTCCGGCTTATGAAATGTATTACTTCTAGGTTGGTTCTTATGGCCTGCACGAACAAGAGCAACCTTAAACCCCAAGTGCGATGAAGAGATATGGAAACCCACCAACTAGAGATGCCAAATCCGAAGTCCGCAGAACCTGCAGTCTTTTGTCTAGGCCTAGGGTTTAGGGCTTAAGACTTAGGGCTTAGGGTTTAAGGTGTAGGGCTTAGTAACTTTGGGCTTAGGGCTGAGGGCTAAGGATATGCGCTAATTATTGCGTTTGAGTATTAGAATTTAGGATGTCGGGTTTTAGGGTTTCGGCAAGACGGAGGGCTCGATGCCAAGAAGCCCAGACAGTCACAAAGATGTCGGCAAAGGCATAACTCGCCTGCGCAAGAACTTTCCGTAAGACCTACATCCAAAGCCCTCAATCCCAAGCCCTGAACCCCAAAAACCCTAAGCCCTAAACTCTCAAGTCCATGCAGGGTTTAGTCTTGCTTGGAGCCAGGCTAACTGCAATGGACTTGCAACGGCACTTCGACCCCTAGTAGAGCCATGAGGGCTGAGGGTGCCCTATTCCCAACCCACCAAGCTCTGCCGAAGGCCCTAGACTCCAAACTCGCACGCGAAGGCATGAACCCTAAACCGCACACCCGGAAGCCGAAAGGCTCACCCCCAAAACCCCCAGCCCTAGAAGGGTTCATGGGGGTTCCTACAAGGGTTCCTTTCAAGAGTCCTTTATAAGGCTCACATACCGGGTCCCAGATTGACCGGATTTCACCGCTGAAGGCCCAGGCCCAGTTGATGTTAACACCAGCTCGTAAGAAGATCCTACCTGTAGGTATCGAGGACCCCTTCAACCCGTATCCCATAACACCACTAATCGTTCTGTTTCAAAGCCTACCTGTAAGTATCCATAAATCTTCAAGGCAGCACTCACAAGAACTTTGGAAGCAGCAAAAAGTGGGAAGAAGGTAGGCAGGATTAAGGATCCCTTTTATCAGCACCCTTCTTTGGGATTACTCCAGCTACCTTCATCCTACCTAAACCCTAAGCCCAGGTTCCTGAGTAGCCCCTTTATAACATGGGGACCCGTCTTCCTAATATTCAGTTTTAATAAGGGGGCCCTGAAACAAGAGAGTGCAAAAGGGTACTACTCAGGAACCTAGTAGACCCTAAACCCCTCTAAGGATCCCGTATAGAACCCCCCAAGGATCCCTTATAGAACCCTTTAAGGATCCCTGATAGAACCCTTTAAGGATCCTTATGGAACCCTTTAAAAAGGGTACTACTCAGGAACCTAGCCCCCGAGGGCTGGCGCCTGGTTGGAGTCAGGCGCCTGCATGGGCGATGACGGGGGTGGAGGGAGGTTTTAGGGTTTGGGGTTTCTTTTAACGGGTTTGGGGTTTCCGTTAACCGTTTAGGGTTTAGGGTTTAGGATAGCTGCACGTCTGATTAGCTTGGCGGGGTTTAGGAGTCGAGGGCTGGGTGTTCGTGGGTTAAAGCTCCCGAAACCCGAACCCCCTAGGCCCCAAAGCCTGAAAGTGAGGCTTTGGGGTTTAGTGTTGGGGTGTGTAACGTTTACAGGCGTCAGGGAGGAGGTTGGGTCTCTGATGATCCACAGAAAATCACTCAGGGGTTTAAGACTTCCGAGTATAAGGCGTTTCAGTTGATAAGGTTTTTCTGTTCAGGGTTCCTTAAACCCTAAACCCCCAAATGGCAGTGAACCCTACAGCCCTTAAACCCGGTCGAGGGGCACTGTGTCGGGAGAGTCTGGGCATGCTCGGGTTTGGGCTTGGGGCGTAAGCGTCGGGTTTATGGTTCATGCATGCTAATAACGGTGTTGTGAACTGGCGGTGGTTGTGTTGCTGATGGCGTCAATAGCGCTGGCTGGCAGTGGCGGTGATTGTGCTTTTGAAGCTACTGCCCTTGGTTCGGATGCTGCTGATTCTTGTGCCGATGCCCTAAACCCCAAACCCTAAAACCTAAACCTTGCTGCTGCGCCTGATGCCGCTAGCTTTCGCCGTTGTCGATTATTAGAAAGTAGTGTGGTGGCGATGATGAAGGCGACGACGACGGCTATAGTAACGGTACCGTGCAACCGAAAGAATTTTACTCGCACGAATTTAGGAGTACAAGCACCCTGCTGGGCTAGCATTCAAAGACGGAGACCAGAATTGCTGATAGTCATACTACAAGCAACGAAAACGATGTGAAACGGTATCAAAAACATTGTTCAGGATAGCGACGATGTCGAAGGCACACGATGACTGCACCCGTATCCATAACCGTGAACTCCCGGACCCTACGCTCAAAAGGTCCTATAGCCCCCTCCCCACCCCTCACACCCCACATCCACACATCCAGGATACCCGAAGCCGCAACATCGGGGCCTTAATGATCAGAATACGTTTAGGGGCGCATTATACTATAGTTGTAATAAGGAGCCCCCAAAACAGTGGTGGAAATTATTTAAGCCCCTAGAGTAGCTCCCAGCTTGCCTGGGCCGAGAGGATAAGCCCCAGGGCCAGGCAGAGGAGGAGAGGACCCCAGAGGTCCCAATCCTCTCGGTTTAGAGTTTTTAGGGTTTTAGGGTTCAGGGTTTAGGGTAAAGGGGGTTTAGGGGTTTAGGGGTTTTAGGGTTTAGGGTAAAGGGTAAAGGGTTTAGGGTATAGGGTAAAGGGTTTAGGGTTTTCGGGCTTTAGAGTTTAGTCTTGGGAAAGTTTTGGATTCTGTAATGTAGGGGCCTTACTAAATAAATAGAATAGGGTTTGGGGGAGCCTTATTAAAGTTGTTGTACAGTGTACCCGCCAAACCCTGTTCTAATTATTACGGCCCCTACATTACACACCTCGACGACCGACCAATCTTGGATGCTGGAGTCTCCAAGATGAACCATGTGTTAGAGCAATCAACCACGAAAATGTTCAGATAAAAGTGCAGCTTCGGAGTTCTCCCCAATAGAGGCATTACAACCCGTAGCAGCGGATACTACTGCAAGAATAGAAGGTAGCTGGGATAAACCGTAGCAAGTGTATTCGTGCTAGAATAGAAGGTAGGTGGGGGATCTATGAAAGTCTAAACGGTATATCCGACGGTCCGACAGCGTAAAGCACAAAACCCGAAGCCTGAAGCCTCGAAGCGCCTTTAAACCCTGAATCCAACAAGCCCTAAACCCTGAAACACGAAGCCCTGAAACCTGACCCTAAACCCTAAACCCTAAACCGTGTCCTTCAATCGTCGACCTGCGTCGGCGATGGCTTCAGGGGTCTGGAGCTGAGGATTTCAGGGAGTCTGAGTCCAGTGCATTGTGGCTGAAAGCTTTGGGTTAAGCCGTGTCCAGGCTTTGCCAGGCCCTAGACTTTCAGAATGTATCGCTTCAGGGCTTCGGGCTTCACACTCCCAGCTTTTGGAAGGTGTGCCGGCACGGCCCCACCACGGGGCACAATGGCCTCAAATCCTGAACCTGGGCCTGGAGCGCGGGTCTAATCAGAAGCCTGAATCATTACCTACATCTATTCCTGAGGGTTCCTTGATGTGATAACCCAAACTTTGAAACCCTATTCAAACAATTAAGGCACCCATTTTATGTATTTTGTGCTGTGTTCTGGATTCAATTTCAATACAACTCTCTGTTAGGTGTTGCTGCCTGCGTGCAGCGGGTTAGCGGAATGTGGGCATGGTCTGATCACCTGGTGTGGCATTCCTGATCTCAGCTCAGAAGCACCAAGGGCCAAAAACGATCTGTCTTCTTGCCTGAATGTTCCTAGAAGAGGCTCAGCCATAAAGTACACTACTCCATATGCCACTACATTCTCAAACATCCCACAAACCCAAAACACACCCTCAACCCCTGACACCAAAACCCTAAACCTGAAAACCCCAACACCTCCCAACACCCTGAACCCTAAACCTCCAAAATCACCAAATGTTCAACCCTAGACCTGAGAACCCTCGAACCCCGTTCCTTAAACCTAAACTGTCAAAAGAGTAAAACCCTAAAAACCTTTTTCAAAAAGCAACCACCCTACACACCCTAAACATGAACCTCGAATCTCGACCCAAAACGGCTAAAGACCGATTGCCTCGGTC
Source organism: Symbiodinium sp. clade A Y106 (assembly GCA_003297005.1). Taxonomy (NCBI): domain Eukaryota; class Dinophyceae; order Suessiales; family Symbiodiniaceae; genus Symbiodinium; species Symbiodinium sp. clade A. The sequence continues at coordinate 22,576 of BGNK01001006.1, forward strand.
TGTTGGATCGAGGGGCATCATGACATACCTGGGGGTTCAGGGTTTAGGGTTGGGCTTAAGAGGGGCCTTATCGTAGTTTATGGAATGTTGAATGGATGTTGACGAGGTTACACCGGTTTAGGCATTAGCATTTACGGTCTGGGACGCGAGCTCAAAGAGGGATCCTTTCAGGAATGGAAAGGCTTTGTTCAGGGTTCAGGCGTTTGGGCAGCGGAACGAACGAGGGTTTAGGTATTAGATTAGGGTTTTGGGTTGAGGGCTTGGGGCTCAAGATTTAGGGTTTAGGAATCCTCCATGTCAATGCTAAGAATACAGTTCTGGCGGGGCTGGTACACCGCGTCGAGGCCAAGGCATTTATCAAAGCCTCGTGGCGATGAAACTCCACTCCATGCAGGGTCACAACGCAGGGCCCCTTAACCCGAAGCCCTAATTCATGAAACCCCTTGAGGCTTTCGATAACCTCATGACCAGGTGCCTCAAGCGATCGCGAACCGGCGTTGCGACGTGGGCTTGTCTGTTGCGAATTTCTCCGCGAGGCCACGGGCTTAGGCTTCCAGTCATCGTCGTATTTATCCTCCGCCAGGCCTTTTTTCCCAGGTTCAGCATCTGGCTTTGGCATTGGCGGCTCTTCTCTCGGCTTCGCAGGCGTGGCCTTTACCTGCACCTGTGGTACAGCTGGAGGCTCCGGCGGCTCCGGCGGGAAGGCTGCATCTGGCGACGGCAAAGCTTGCTCCCCCCTGCCAGATCGCCTCATTAGAAGCAGCTCGACTGTGTCATAGACTCCGCCACCAGGTCTAGCACGCCCTATCTCACTTTTGGGTTCAGGGTTTACGGTTTAACCAGACACTTCCAGACTCTAAACGGCTGAGGCTCCTACATGAGGTAGGATGCGGACTACTCGTATCTGGCTTGCCTAAGGAGCCTTGTTGTATAGACTCACTAATACTCAAAACATAACTTTATCTTGTGCGAGGCTCATTGTTTCAGAAATCTCCCAATACCCTCAGTGCTACTTTGCTACAAACAAACACCTACATGACTTTCAAGATTGGCCAAACCCAAAACCGCAAGCCGAAGCCCCAAACCCCAAACCGTGAGCCCGAAGCCCCAAACCCCAAACCCGATACCATCAACCGCTCCAGTCGTAGACTAAGGTGCATGAGCTTCTGCCCGACGGATCGCAGGTCTCGCATGATGGTCCTGAGACAGAGATCCGGCGGTTCGTGTTCCTTCTTGCGGAGCCTAAAACAGGACTTCCACGAACGCCTGCATGAACATACGGACATGAAAACAGATAGCGCTTATATTTGATGCTACTGCTCTGAGAGGTTTGGGCGAGGAACCCAAACAGCTCTCTGTCGGAGACGTCGAACACATTGGCCACTATCCGGAGCTCTTGGAAGGGAAGGCCCCAAAGCTCGCATGACTTCGGGTTTAGGGTTTGTGGCAAGTCAAGCGTTTTGGCCAGGAGGACGGATCCATCAGCCTTCAATAGCCCGGGAGCTCCGGATGTGCCTCGCACATAGTTTCCAGCCCCTCCTGTTACCTCGTATGTAATTGCCTCCGCACCCTTGGCCCCTGTGAACCACTTCGCTGTGTTGACAAAAGGTCGAGTACCGAATCCGACAAATTCGGCCTGCTGCGGAAGACGCAATGAGGAGCTCATAGCCTCACCGATAAGAACGACTCCATCTGTGCCTGGTGATCTCAACTGACATCAACTTGCCGTTCAGGATAATCGCGAGTTTTTCCTCCAAGGACCACGTCGCCAAGTTCGTTGTTCGGCCCAGTGAGCGCGTATTTCAGGCTTGGGGTCTAGGCTTTTGCTGGGGCGTTGCTATTTAGTTGAAAATCTCTTGACATTTCCACCTAAGCTCAATGTCCAGTGTTGGAATTCTTTGGGGCCTAGGGCTTATTGCTTTAAGGACAAGGGTCTTAGAGTGAGAACTTGGCTGTTGTGGGGCATACTCATAAGGTTGGAAGGCTTCGGTGTGTTTTACTGGGCTCTCGTAAGAGAATTTAGTTTCAGCTACCTAGACCCTAAACCCTAAACCACAATGGGGATGATTTCCAGGGCTGGGAGCCCTTCAAGGGCTTTGTTGCCTCGAAAAGCCAGTAACAAACCCTCTGTTGCAGGAGCTTGGGGCCCGTCAGCGGCTTCAGATACCCCTGAACCGTTAACCCTGAACTCTAAACTCCAAACCCTCAACGCTAAAACCCTACACCCTGAATTCCAAACTCCAAACTCCAAACCCTTAACCCTCAAACCCTAAACCCTAAACCCCTAAACTCCAAACCTGAGGCGCCAGCTCCGAAACGGGCTCATCCAGCGTGCAGCGCCCTGGCAGCGCCTCGGCTTCTTCCTGTGCAACGCAGGGCTTTGGGGGTTTCAGGGCTTCAGAATTCAGGATTTAGGGTTTAGGATTTACGATTTAGGTTTTAGGATTTAGGGTTTAGGATTTAGGGTTTAGTGTTTAGGGTTTAAATAGCGTTTAGGGTTTAGGGTTTAAGGTTGAGGGTTCGACTTTAGGTGGGAGCTTTAGACATCTTAGGATCTGTAAAGGGTTTCCAGGGTGTTTGTAGGGTCCTTGCTCAAGGAGACTTCACGTAAACTGAGAGGGATCCTCACTACAATTTACCTTGGCTGACTTCTGAACCCCTCCTAAAAGTTAAACTTTTAGCCTCCTTGCTATAGTTCATATAGAAACCCAAAAAGTTAAAGTCCTAAGAGCCAACCAGAAAGAACCCCAAGTTACTGTATGTTTCTGACTCAAAGTGTTTTGGAGTTTCTAGGTTCCGCCTTAGGTGGGAAATTTGGTTTGAAGGTGCTGGGCCGGTTTAGGGTTAGGGCCCAGCGCTTAGACTTTTCGGCCTGAGGGCTCTGGGTTAAAGGGGTTTAGGGTTTAGGGTCTATGTAATCGATTTGGCAGGTTTCAGGAAATAAACGTTCAACCTTCAACGGGCCAGCCCCAACTTATTAAACTGTTTGGATGCCTTAAGCCTACCGGGTTTAGGGTTTAGGATTTACGGCCTACAACCCTAGTCGGAAAAACCTTCGGAACCCTTAACCTCGTTGAACAGCAATCGCTGAGCATCCAAGCCCAAAGCCTCTTGAACCTTCCGGCGAGCCCTACATCTCAACCTTAACCTACCAAAACCTACTTGTTTTGTAGATTCATATAATAAACCCGAATATAGATTTCATAGGGACCCTACAAAAAGTAGGTTTTGGTGGGTTGAGGAACGTGCTGATCAGAAAAACTTGTTCAATTCAATGCCGAACCCCAAACTTGTTCAGGGCCTCAAACCCCTAAAGCCCTAATCCCAAAACTCTGGAACAAACGACCCTGACCGTTTCCTGATCCCCGACCCTATAGCCCCAACTCTGCAAACCCTTGTTTTCTACCCCTCTGAAATCCAAAAAAATCTTGCGACGGGACCTCGTCCAAGCTGCCGTAATCGGGAATGCGGGAGCTATCATGGCTCCCTTACTACCGGCAGTTAAGCCATCTTCCTCAAGACCTGAGGAAATGCTTCTACAACCCAATCACAAAACCTCTTTTGATATTTGGTTTAGGGTTCAGGCCAGAAGCCCGTAAGCCACTATGGAGCGCACTAAGTCCGCTAGCAAGAGCCCAGTTCCATCTGAAGGTCAAGCCCGAAACCCTCCAATACTGGGGCCTGATGAATTGGAAGAGGCTTCAATTAAGGATTCCTTTAAGGGTGTTATGAAACTCAAAAGGGTGCAGTATAGAGGCCTCAATAGATAGTAATTAATTGTAAGGGGACACGACTACTAAGTATTCCGACCCCTGTATCGCAATGCCGGCCTGGGAACCGTGGAAGACTGGCACGGAGCTGCTTGACCTTTGGGCTCAGGGTTTAGGGTTTAGGGTTTAGGGTTTAGGGTTTAGGAGCTTGACGGCTCCTTGTCACAGTGTCTGACACAATCAAGGGTTCAGCACTAGTAGGTTTTAGGCTTCAGGGGTGAGGACTGCTTTTTAAAGAATCGACTCTTAGGGCTTCGCGTTTAAAGGAGTCACCTATAAAGCTTTTGGGAGTTTGTAGAGTTTGCAAGTAGCAGCACTCCAAGCAGGGTGCTAACCCCATATCGTACTTGATTCCAGTCCCCTGACCCCTGCTTGGAGGGTCGGGGGACTTAGTAAGTAGATACCAAATAGACTAGTAAGTACCTTAAAGAGGACCCTATTTGGGGCTATGATACTTCTACGTCTATCAACGAACTACTTACTACGTCCCCCGACCCTCCAAGTGGGTGGCGCGCCAAAGCGAAGCGTGGAACCCTGAGCCGAAATCTGCAACCCCAACCGGGTTCTTGTTAAGAAACTTAGTTTATGCTACCAAAATAACAAAAACATACTATATACTATAGATCCCAAGTATGGTGACTTAAACTAAGCTTCGAATTTTAGTTTAAGTTACCAGTATAAAGAAACCATCTTATTTACTATAGATGCCGATTATGGTAACTTAACTTAAGTTCTTTAACAAGAACCCAACCAATAACAGTACTTCTAAAGCGTGGTTTTACTTGGAGGGTCGGGGGACGTAGTAAGTAGTTATTTTAAAGACTTATAAGTATCATAAGGGACCCTTTTAAGGTACTTATAAGTCCACGAATTACCTACTTACTAAGTCCCCCGATCCTCCAAGTAGAAGTGTATCAGCACGTAGATACCTACCTTGTTCGGGCGGTGGGACTTGAAGCTGTTTTGAGTATGCAGGGAACGTCGATCGGCCCACCACATGCTTTACAGTCTTATACAGCGTCGATAGTCACCTCTTGATTTTGGGTTTTGTACTGCAAGGCCAAGAAGCCCGAAACCTTAAATACCCCTAAACCCTGACCCCCAAAAGTCCTAAACCCTAAACCCTAAACCCTACACCCTGAGCACTGAGCCCTGAACCCAAAGCCATAAACTACAAACAACGTTTTAAACCGTAAACCGCTGTCATTTCAAAAAGAGGCCTGAATAACTATACAGGGGCACTGCTACCCATCTTTCCAAAACCCTTCAAAACTCTGAAAAGCCAATTTTAAAACAATAAACCTTCATAAACCCCTCATAGGAACCCACAAAAAAACGCACTGTGGCTGTTAAACTCAACCCGAAACCCTGAACCCGAAACCCTAAACCCTAAACCGCTCCGACTCCCAACTTTTGGGCATCGCGACGCGGCGTGGAGGGAGACCGCCACGCCCGAGGTGTCGTCGTCGCCCCTGGGTTTAGGGATTAAAAACCTTATAGGGTTTAGGGTTCGGGCTTGTAGGGTTCAGGGTTTAGGGCTTCTAGGGTTTAGCGTTGACACGGCTGAGGGTTTAGGGCTTGTACGGTTCAGGCAGGACTCAGGGCTTCCAGGGTTCAAGCCTTAGGGCGTAATTATGAGGTTTAGTTAGGCCTTATGGGGTTCAGAGTTTGGGGGCTTATAGGGTGAGGGTTTAAGGCCTACAGGGTCTAGGGTTGAGGATGTTGGAACTGCTGGGGTTTCAAAGGTGCGCCTTGCTTGTTGTTGATTTTTGAGGTGGGGTCACAAAGGGAATTGTTATGAGACGCGGCGTTCTCGGAAGGACTCGGATGCGGAGCCAGGCGCACCAGCTCGTGACTTGCGTCGCATTCCACTACGTCAAGAGCGATCCATGTTATGCTCTTCTCCATGTCCTCTCGCCAATGGAGCGAATGCAAGCTTGTACAGCTGATCTGGCTGCAATCCGGGGAGCACGTCTAAGTGCGCCACGGATGAAAGAGCTTAGCCCAGCAGCACAGACACCATCCGAACTATGGGAGCTATCAAGTTCAGCGTGGCCTCCGTGCTTTGGACGGGTTGTTTCGACTTCTCCTGCAAAACGCACCAGGCCAGCTTGAACGCTTGTTTGATTGTTTGAGGAGCTTTTCACAATTTCTCACGCTGTGGAAAAGGTGCGATTGCTGCAGGGACTGTGCGCTTAACATGCCCGCGACTTGTGCCGATGCTGTCGCTTCTTCTGTGAACCTAGCCAACAGCTCCGCTACCATTTGCTCTGGGTCTTGGGGTCTCCTGGGGACCACCTAGACACCATACGCACCCAGAATAGCGGCCTTGTAAGCTCTCCATCTTCAGCTCAAGGGCAACAAGTACAGGGACTTTGGGGGCGCAGGTAGCTTCAATCCCCTATAGCTACTTGTAAAAGAGGTGTGACTTCTATTCCCGCGTTGGCTCCGATCTAAGACCCCCTGACCTTAACTCCAAACCCGAAGAAACCCACAGAGCAAGCCTGTCGGATGGAATTCGGGACGTGCCCACGACGTCTTCTGAAGCTTGCTTCACTCCATCTACTGCCTGGCCGCTAAGTTTCAGGCGTACCCGCCCCAGAACCCACAACTCCAATGGTCAGAAGCAAAACAGCCGTGTAAGGGTTGAGGGTTTGGGCTTAGGGTTTAGGGGCTTAGGAGTGTAGGATAGTTTAGGGGTTTAGGGGTTTCGGGCTTTTGAGGGTTTAGGGTAGGCTCCGAGTTGCATGCACGGTACTCATACGTAGACTTCACACGCATTGTCGACCCCAAACTTTGACCCGAAATCCCAGGCCCCTAGACCCCACCTTAACCCACCAGAACCTGCTTTTTGCTAGTGTAATTAGAAATTCCATATTAGGGGGTTTATAATAAGAGCCTACATAAAGAGGTTTTGGTAGGCTATGGCAATCCCTCATCCACAAATCCCCAACCCTACTGCCTAAACCTGCCCTTTACCTCCCGAAATCTCAAACCCGTAACCCCATGTAGTGCAGTGTGGCTTAAACCCTAAACCTGCCAAGCCACGCTCCCATGGCTTGTGGGGAGCTCAGCGGCAAGAATGGTCGAATTTCGGCAAGTCTCGGTGTGCACTTTGGGTTTAGGGAGCATGGAAAACCCTAAACCCCAACCTGTGTGCTTGAGGTTTTTTTAGGGATCGGCTGAGGGCTGTAATATAGGGGCCTTAATAACTAGAGGCCCCTACATTAGGTTCTGAGTTCCGAACCGGATGCTCCAGTTATGTCTCTGGCTTTCCAGCAGACGCCCGGGCCGAAACAGCAATTCAGACATCGAGCCACTCAACTTTAGAATACCTTAACCTACCCAAACCGACTTGTATGTAGACTCTTATTATATGGAATTTGTGCCCTATAAAATGTAGGTTTTCGTGGGTTAAGGTAGGGAAGCCATTCTATAAGTGGTTCTGTGCTCATCACTTACATATGGGTGGTTGTCAAAATTAGGGTCCCTTTTTGGGTACCCTAAATAATAGGCGCCGTATTATAATAGGGACCCCATAAGGGACCCTAATTTTGACAACCACCCATATCTTGCCAACATGTCGAACGACCCTAGCCCTGACAACACCCTTAGGGTTTAGGGTTTAGGGGTTTAGGGTTTAGGGTTTAGGGGTAGGGTTTAGGGTTTAGGGTTTAGGGCTTCAGACCGTGAAACGTGAGCCGAAGCTTCAGGAAGAAATCTACTATACGGGAGTTTCCGAAAATAGGGGACCCTAATTTAGTACCCTAAAAATGTAGGATCCTTATTATAAGGACCCCCAAACAATGCCCCCAATTTTCGGAAATTCCCATACATCACAAGAAACATCCACTCTAGATCCCAAAGCCGGCAGATGAAATCTTACTGTAGCACCCCAACCTGAAGTGAAGGAGCTTCAAAAACAATGTAGGAGCCATGCTAATTAGAACAGGGTTTTGGGGGTTCTGAATTATGATTATAGTATAGGATACCCTCAAACCCTATTCTAATTGTTAAGGCCCCTATATTACGCCTGAAGGTTTAGTGGCATGAATGACAGGATTTTTCCCGGCTGGCTTCAGCGATTAGTTGGAGCCTCAGTTAAGTTACATGTGAGCCCTACGCATAAAAGGCGCCAGCACGCGTTGCTCAGGCTGAAGCCCAAGCCCGCCGAAGCCGCTGTTTAATAAATTGAGGGCTTCGGGTTTGAGGTTTGGGTTCAGGGTTTTTTCTTTGGGATTTTTTTTGAGCTCCTTTTTGTCTGCCCAATCGTCTGAGCTTTGGGGTTTAGGCTTTAGGGTTGCGGATTTAGCTCTAGGGTTCAGGCTTTGGGGCGTAAAGCATACCCTAAACCCTAAACCCTAAACCCCTAAACCCTAAACCCCTAAACCCTAAACCCTAAACCGCAACGAGAAACCCGGAAGTCGAACCCTGCGCTCCACAAGAAGGCAGGGCGCACCGCGTGATGTCGTAGACCTCAGGTTTCAGACTCAGCAACTTAAACCAGACATCGGAAATCCCAAAAGCTGAAAAGCAAACCCAAACCCTGAAGCAGAATCACTAAACCCTAAAGCCATCTACACTATGGCACCTAAACCCCAAACCCTGAACCCTAAACCCTACATAATTAATCTCCAGTGCCGAACCCGAAAGTGAAAACCACTCTGTACTTTGAGGTGCAACGCTTACATTCCCAAACCCCAAACGGCCTTAAATCCATCCATACTCTGGTGTTCCCTGCATCTGTGTGTGGCTACTACTTGGAGGATCATGGGACTTAGTAAGTAAGGTTAGAAGTACCTTAATTGGGGCTATAAGCAATTATAAGTATAGTTACTTACCATAATTATAACTCTGGCTACTAAGTCCCATGACCCTTTAAGTATGGCGGGGAGTTGCACTTCGAGCCTCGGGGCTCGGAATTTGCAGGTTATTGCCCTCGCGCTCTGGTGATTCCCGAAATCCCTAGACGGAGGGCCAAATTTAGAAGGGTTAGGGTTTAGGCGTTTTTTTAATGGGCCCTGGGTTTAGGGCTTAGGGTTTAGGCTTCAGGGTTTCGGGGATCTAGCGTTTCGGGTTTAGGCAAAGTCCGAAAGCCTAAATCCCAAGCCTTGAATGGCGGAATCTGAAACTAAACGAGCGTGGGGCCTCAGGGTCGTTCTAAGAATCGCGAATACATGCAGGAATCTAACTTCAATGATCCCTCTAAACCCTGCACCCTTCACTCCGAACCCTAAACCTCAAATCCCAAACCCTAAACCCTACACCATCCTGTATCCTAAACCCTAAACCTCAGCCTAATACTTTGAATTCAAACCCTTGGAGAACCCGAGCCACCCAAGCCCCAAGCCAGAAGCGCAGCAGCAGCCCCCCGGTAGTAGCTTCGGATGATGGAGCGGAAGCGATCCTGTTTTAGAGCTTAGGCGAAGGGCTTTGGGTGTAGAGCTTACAGTTGATTGTTCAAGGTTAAGGGTTTTGACTTCCGGGTCGACTCTTTCGAGTTTAAGGTCAAAGGCTTATGGTTTAGGGTTTAGGGTTTTTTGGGGGGGTTTAGGGTTTAGGCTTTTGGGTGTTGGGCTGAAGGCTCTCCGCCTGACTGTAGACCCTGATTGAGCAAACCATCCTCCCGGAATAGGGACGTACCCTGACCTGCCAAAATCCCTTCATTAAGGAATATACCTTAAATCATATACCGGATAGTACTATATACTCTAATTTGAGATATATCCGTTATTCGTGGGAAGTTGGAAGATCTGGGTGACATCCGCAGATGCGGTCTGGCATGGGCCTAGCTAGGATTTGCATCTTTCTGGGCTTCGGGGGCTTTAGCCGGATGTTTGCAGGTTCAGGGTTCAGGGGTTTTGGGCGTAAGGTTCAGCGGCAAAAGGTTTAGGGTTCAGGTAGGGTGGTACTTCTGACTGTTGAAACCCATTGCCTTATAGAGCGGCCGTAGTAATTTCAATAAGGTTTTGGGACGTAGCTAACATACTGTATACTAGAGCTACAATGGGGATTATAAGGGACTACTGCTAATTATTGAAGCGTCTATTTTACCGTCGACGACGCGTGACCTGTCTGTAGTTCTGACAACTCTAAGCTCAAGAGCGTTCGCACCTGGCCGGCCGTGTCCCAACACTGCAGCTTGATCTTCTGCCTGCATCGGATAGCTTTAAGTGCACAGGAGCCGGCTGAACCCCACACCCGAAGCTACTAGCTTCCCCGGTTTATTCGTAATACTCAGGAAACCATTTGCCGTTCTTTTGCTGCCAATAGGGAGACCCAGAATAAACGACTCTAAGTCAAACCGCAATGCGCAAACTCCGCACCTGAGATTCCTCTGAGTGCACAGGAAACGGAAATAAACCCGAAACCCCTAAGCCCTAAACTCCTAAACCTTACTAAGCCCTAAATTGGTTCAACGCCTAAGGCTACCGTAGAGAGCTTCAAACTTCGGGCTTTACAGTTTGTGGCTTGGCGGTTTTACACCTTACTCAAAGGCTCATGGGACCTAGTATTTAGGGTTATAAACAAGGTAACCATACTCATTACGTACTTATAATTGTACGTACCAAATCCAATGAACCTCCAAGTGAAGTCCAAGCGCTGAACTGCAAGCCCTGCACCCTAAACTCTAAACTCCAAACCTGAAACCACAAACCACTCAAGTTTAAGGCGCGGGCGTCAGGGTGAGATTTACGGTTTGAGCAGTTCAGGGTTTTGGTACTGTGAGTTTAGAAGCCTGCACCCACAGCCGAAACCCTGCGATCCCCCGAACAAAACCAGCACCGATCAGTCAGAGGGCCAGGCCCCTGCACATCGACCGTTCGCGAGCCAAACTCCACCCCGACGGTAACCTGCCAGTTTAGGGCTTGGATATAAGGTTTAGGGCTTGGGTTGCTTTGTTGAGCCCCTTTTCGCTAGGGTTTAGGGTCCAGGGGGTGAGGTTTTCTTGCGGTTGCCATGCGTATCCGAGCGTTACACGGGACTAAAGTCCGGGTACATGTTTAAGTATCGTTCTTTGTCCAAATAAATGTCCTCTGCTGTTTGAGGCGGTGTCGTCAAGGTGTGCTTGAAAAAGCTGGTTATTTGCTCCAACCAGCAGGGCTGGCTGTGTCCTTTAGGAGCAGACTTAGGGTACTTGATACGATCCCCGCATCCCGGCGATAAGACTGCGTGGTGAGTTGAATCGCCACGCGGTGTAACCAGAGTTTTGCACAGTTGGGTTCAGGGGTTTAGGGTTCAGGGATGGTTTAGGGTTTAGCCTCAATGAAGTTCAAGGATCTGCCTTCAGGCTCCTTCACACAGGGAGTACACAGTATGTACCCAGTCGCTTGTTTATTTACTCTATTTCATAAACCACAAATAGCACGTATAGGGGATTTATAAGGCTTTATAGAAGGTTCATCCTTAGCCTTTATGGGTTTAGAATGCACCCCACACCCTACTTCCTAAACACTAAACGACTCTCAACTCTTGAACCCGGTTAAACCCTGGACCCCCAAGGCATAAACCCTGAACCCTAAACCCTACCCACGGGCAGTTCAGGTTTTCGTGTTTGGGCTTCGCAAGTGTGCTGGCTTCTAAGGTTAGGGTTTAGGGTGCTATAGGGCGTCTTGATAATTGGAATGGGGTTTTGATCCCTATAATGAAAACAATAAATGGATGCTGTTTGGAATCATGCTAACCCCTACATTCTCGCAATCACCTCGCTCTGCGACCTTTTCCAGCAAAGTATGCAGCCAAGTCCGAGAAGTCGGCAGCAGAAAGGAGAAATCGAAGGGTTGAGGATCATGGGAGGAGGGGTCGGGCTGATCTGATCCCTTCAGAAAAGCTGAATGTAAGGGGTGCTTCCTTCTTCAAACCCCTTTAACGACCCGCGCACCCTCAAACCCCAAATCCTAAGTGTCTGAATCCCACACTCCTAAACCCTGACCAAAAAAAAGTCCTAAACCCTCAACCCCTATCCCCGAAACCCTAAACCCTAAACCCTAAACCCCAAACCCTAAAAGTCCTAAGCCCTAAACCCTAGACCCCTATCCCTAAAGCCCCCCTAGTAGCCAGCGCTTCCCGCGGTCTTCAGACTCCGCAGCTTGTCGCCATAGGCTTTGACCACGCCAGAGACCGCCTTGAACTGGGGCCTTGGTACTTGGAGGATCATGGGACTTACTTAAAGGGTCATGGGACTTAGTAACTAGGGTTATAAGTAAGGCAACTATACTTATAATTACTTATAACCCCAATTAAGGTACTTGTAATCTTACTTACTAAGTCCCATGATCCTCCAAGTAGTAACTTGAAGGGTTCCTTAAAGGGCTCCTTAAAGGGATCTATAGGGGTTCTCTAAGGGGTCTATAGGGGGTTTAAGGGAGCCAGGGTTGAAGGTTTACCTGGACCCCAAATATCCTACCCTTTTTACGGACGTATATAGCATTCATTATACGGAACCTCAAAAAGGAAGGTTTTATAGGGCCCAGGTAGAGTTTTTAAAGTTTAGGGGTTTCGAGTTTAGGGGTTTAGGGTTGATGGCTGAGGGTTGAGGGTTGAAGGCTTGGGGTTTAGGATGGTTTAGGGTTTAGGGGTTTAGGGTTGAGGGTTGGGGGTTGAGGGCTTAGGGTTTAAGGATGAGGGTCTAGGGTTGAGGGCTGAGCGTCTGAAAGCCCATGAACACTTAAGCCGGTCATCTGCTGTTTGCGATGCATGGCAGAAGGGGCAGCTAAATTAAAGTGCCGTTCAGGCCCCTATACTAGTTGCTAGGTGTCGATTTCAACAGCCCCCCCCCCCAAAAAAAAAAATATACTGCGGGCTCTATATTAAACAGTAGGGGAAATTGAACAATTATTTCAAGTCGATACCTAGTTACCTAGTTTTTGATCGTCCTCTCCGAAGCATTCGACACGAAACCAAGGCATCCACAGAACCGTGAATCACAAGCCTTCGACCGCAAAAACCCGAAAGAAAGCACAAGACAGCCCTGCGTACCGACAAGGTGAACGAAGAGGCAGGTGTACGGTTTAGGGTATGGGGTTTAGGGTTTAGGGGTATTGTAGCTGCGCTCCAAAACTCGGTTTCTTGGGTTCTTGAGCTTCGGGTCCTCCAGCTGGAATACAAGTTGCAGAATTCGCCAGTGTCTTCAGCTGATACAAGGCCACCTCCCCCCCACCAAACCGCAACGCCCAAGCCCAACACCCTATTCAATTTCTGACCCCTCACTGAATACTAAATCCTCCACCCTCAACTGCAAACCCTCAATCCTCCACTCTACACTCAAAAACCTTCGGCTGAGGCCCTTGCGCGTCCTTCGAGCGGAGGAGCTCGAAGAGTGCAGATTCCGCGGTGGTCACGAAGCAGCCAGCCTTCATAGAAAAGGGTTTAGGGCCTTCAGTGAAATCTGTTTGGCGTTTAAGGTTGTTAGTTCGGGGTTTGGATTTAGAGTCTCGAGTTTACGGTTTTCGGGGATGGGGCTCAGGGTATAGGGCCTGGAGAGCAGGTATTCGCCCCTCTGCTTCCACAGAAGTTTGAGGGCGTTCAGGTTTTTAAGGGTTATGGGCCGCTTGGCATGTTTTTCGCTCAGCTCTGGCCAATGAGTTTGGGTAAGAATTGCCCCATACTTCAGGCGGTTTCAGGAATCCCGAGCTGCTTCCAATTCCCCAGAATCTGCAAGAGCACAGAGGTTTGGAGCAACTCAGCAAGAACTACGGTTGTGGGTTTCAGGTTTGGAGATTCACCCCTCACTTGGAGGGCCTCAAAAGGCGGGATGAAGGTAATGTTGGGGACCTGAATAGATACCAAAACCATGTTGGGGGGTTCCTTATTATAATTATAGTATAATATACCCGAGATCCTATTCACATTATTAAGGCCCCTATATTTGGCAGGATTAAGGATCCCTTCTAAGTTGGGACCCTGTTCTGGGATTACCCCACCTACCTGCATCCTACCTTCTGGGGTCCCAGACTCACCCTTCCCAAACAAGACCCGAAGAGGATTTCAAGAATTCATGAAACCCCTCCCAACACCGCCCTCCCCGGCGGACAAAAAACGCACTCCAAACCCTAAACAAGCGGAGCCTGAGCTCAAATGTGCTACACGCCCAAACTCCAACCGCGGTGTAGGGCATGAGTCTTCCCTCGATCATCGTCATTCGTCAGACCCACTGTCGTACGTAATCATCATGATCATCATAAACATACCAACAACAAATACAACAACAACAACAACAAAAACCACAACAGCAAGCCACGCAAAAGGAATGGTGCTAATGATGGCCTGCCGCAGGCGCTGCAGGGCGACCTGAACATGTGAGATATTCTGCCCCGTGGGTTTAGGGTCTTGCGTAGGTGCTCTGCCTCCCTAGGCCACCTTCAGAGTTACCAAGGATCCTTTCTTTCGAATGCCTCGTACGACCTAAAGAGCATAGCTTAAGTAAAGAGCTCTGAATGAATAGAAAGACTACCCTAAACCCCTAAACCCTAAACCCTAAATTCCTTAATGGAGGCTTCAGGTTCAGGGGTCCCTCATCCATGTAACAATGGTGCCCTCAAACAACACCCCGTCAAGCCCTGATTCGCATACGGCCTTGTTTGTAATGGCTTTGTATGGCTTATTTGCCAGTCTCTTCGGAAGGATTTTTGACCGGAGCCTTAAATTTTTTTTGGGGACGGGGATGTTTTGACTCATTCTTCAGACCTCTATAGAAGGCTTCTGGGAGTCTCGGGCTTCAAGGCTTTCGGGCGTTGGGTCTGGATGGGGCCTTTGGGTTTGGGGTTTGGTAGGATCTGAAGTTGGTGAAGGGCATTTTCTCACCTAGGACGTGCCTGCAGGGGCCGTGCTATGGCCATGTCAACAAAACGCCTAACCCGATCAAAGAAAAAATGTAGGGGCCTTAATAATTAGAAGGTACATTTATACTATATCTATAACAAGGAACCCCCCAAAATAGCATTGGTAATTATTGATCCTTAACTATTCAAGCCCTCTGTACAAGTGCAAAACCCCGAAAGACCACACCACAAGCCGAACCAGCGAGAAGCCGCAAAACACTAAACCCTAAACCCTGAACCACAAAGCCCACAGCTGTCTGGTTCTTAGTAGGGAATGCGGGAATGGTTTATTGGGATTACTATAAGGGACCTTAAGGGACTATCTTAGGGATCCATTCCCCCATTCCCTACTAAGAACCACAAAGCCCACAAGACAGACTCTAGTTGGCCCGAAACCCAAGCCCCTGACACCACAACAACTCTGTAAACTGAACCCTACCGCAAACCCCAAGACTTAAACCCTAATCAGCAACACCCTAAACCCAAAATATCCTAAACCCTAAACCCAAATATCCTAAACCCTAAACCCAAATATCCTAAACCCTAAACCCAAATATCCTAAACCCTAAACCCAAATATCCCAAACCCTAAACCCATTCCTGAACTCTCTGTCTGAAACCCCTAGCCATCAACCCGATTAACTCGAAAGTGCCCCAAGGAGCCTAAACCCTGCAGACCCTAAACCACTATCAACCTTCGGCCTCCCTAAACCCCGAAACCCCAACCCCTAATACCCCAGGTGCAGGGAAACCCTAAGCCTCACACCTCCCTAAACTCTGAACCCCTAGCCCGTCCTCCAAACAAAACAAAAGCCTCACTGCACCTCGCGGTCGGGTGCACGCTGGGAGGAAACACCATCTGCCAAGACGTGGACCTCCCGGGTGCTTCGTCGTGTTGGGGCTTAGAGGCTTTCAAATTTCCATCAAACCTAATTTATGGGCCTTAATGATTAGAATAAAAGGAACCCCAAAAAATAGTATAGGTAATTATTGATGCCCCTGTAGCAAACCCCGAAGGGCCCCAGGAAGAGCCTGGAAACCCTTACTGAGGAGGTCAAAGGCCGTCTGCTGCACACAGACGTGGGTCTCCACGCCGAAGATCACCGCATCCTGGCTACGCAGTTTAGGGTTTGGGGTTTAGGGTCTGTTTTTGAAGCGATTCAGGGTTTGGGGTTTGGGGTTTAGGGTTTAGGGTTTAGGGATATTCAGGTTATAGGGTTGGGGTTTGGTGTTCAGGGTTTAGGGGTGCAGTTGTAAGGGTTTAGGATTTAGGGGCTTAAGGTTTAGGGTATAGACGTTTTGGGTTCGTTTAAGGTTTACGGTCTATAGAGTTTAGGGTCGATGGTAAGGGTCTATAGTGCATAATAGAGGTTGATGTTCTGGGTTTCTTCTGCCGTTATCTGAAGGGTCTATGTCGGAGACTTATATTAAGGGTCCATATTACGACATTATGGCTCGGTTCTATGTTTGGAATCCACGTTTAACGTCCCTTAAGTTGACTTCTGAACTAGGTCATCTGCGGCTTCGGGGCTTTGAAAGTTTCGAGCATTTATGCTGAGCCTCTTAGGATTTCGGGTTCGGGGTTTAAGGGCTGAAGGCCTGGGAATTGAACCTCCCCTTTCCCGAAACTCGCGCGAGACTTTAAAGTATCAGGCTAGAGGCCGGAAACTGTCACGTCCACCCCTTGCTGCGATACTGCTGAAGGCTCTACCTTATAACAACTGAAGCCTTAAACCCTAAGCCATAAATCCGTTAAGAACCCTGTATAGAAAGGCCTGCGCCTCCAGAAGGCTCAAGATCCCCGAATCCCTGGGCCAGAACCGTGAAGCCAGAAACTCCAAAACCCTTCACTTGAACCGAACTCCCTACACCCTAAGGCCTAACAACCCCGTTATGATTCAAAGACTACGGCTTAAGTAAAGGCACTTGAAAATGTCTGAGGCAGGATCCCTTGGAGGGTTGGGGGCTTGGGATTTGGGGTTTCGGGTTGTGGGTTGAGGGTTTGGGCTTTCGGTTTACGGTTTAGAGTTGATGGTTTGAAGTTGAGGGTATGAAGTTGTGGGTATGGGGTGTGTATACAGCGTGCGCGCGACGGGTGCCCTTTTTTTTGGAAAGGAGGCGCACCCACTCTGCATGTAGCCTTGCCCCAACCAGCCCAACTATTCTCGATTAGGGTTTGAAGTCCAGGCCCAACCCCCCGGGGAAGGTGGGCGTGCTCTTTGCTTCCCCTCGCCGCAGAAGGACAACATTTCACAGCAGACCACAGCTGAGATGGATTGGTGTGGGGCCGCTCGACGAAAAGCACGGGATTCCAAGCGACCCGTCCCCCGTGCCCTGTGGGGTCGCTCCAAGTGGAAACATCTGGTCTGGGAGGTTTGTGGGGCCGGCCTTACTTAAAGGGTCATGGGACTTAGTTACCAGAGTTATAATTAAGGTAGCTATACTTATAATTGCTTATAACTCCAGTTGAGGTACTTATAACCTTACTTGCTAAGTCCCATGATGGGGACCCTGGGTGCACTGGTAGGTTTGGGAGGTCTAGGAGCGAGGCCTTTTGGGGGGAACCCTCGGTGCCTGCATTATCCCCCCAAACCTCCCAGTGCAGACCGAACAAAACGTCCATCTTCACTGCATGACGTCCGTAACGCCATTCACCACACTCCTCGTCTACCGGTAGGCTCTACCCTCCCTCACCGTTCTGACGAGATGTTGGGCCGGAGCCTCGAGCGCCCCGTGACTCGAGCGCCCATGCACACGGTCAGGGGCGTTCTGCTCTCGGCAGTTTAGGGTTGAACTTTTGGGGTGTAAAGTTCACGCTTTAGGGTCTAGGATTTGGCTCTATGTTCTTGGGTGAGCGGTGTTTTAAGGCTTGGGATTCAGGGCTTAGGCTTTTTGGGCTTGCGGAACTTAATGCAGTATTTTAGGTGCCAGGTTTAAGCGCTCAAGAACGAAAACAACACACCGACGGCTGACAAGGAGGCCCGAGAAGCTTGAAAGTTCGAAGCTTACGACTCAAGATGACTTTTCAAGCAGAGGACTGCAAACCCTAACTTTGGGGCATCCATGATTTGAGTAGTGCTCCGGGTATATTATCGAACAGATATAATAAGGAACTCTAAAAAATAGTATTACGAACTATTCAGGTTTCGCCCTTTAAGGGCCTCCTTAGAAACCGAGACGTCTCCAAGCTGCCTTTTTATCGAGAGAGGCCAGGTGGGCCAGGAACTCGTCCGTGCACATCGAGAACTTGGTCTTCCTTAGTGCTTTTTGTACACGGCTTCAGGCTCAGGAGCTTTAGTGCGGGGAGGGTCGGAATTCGGAATCGGGTCCGGCACTGAACCTTTGTGGTGCAATTCGGGTTCGGGCTCGGAGGTTCGGAAGTTCCGGGTGATCGTGAGCCAAACCTGGCCTTTTCCGCATATGTCGAAGGAGCTATTTGCAGCGTGCAACCTTAAGCCTTATCCGGTCAGACACAAACGGTCTATGCCCAAACCCTGAACCCCGGATCTTTTCGATAGCATTAAATCAGCTTTAACGGCACAGTCTAGAGCAGCCGGCACATCTGGAGCAGCCACCGTTCGACTAGCAAGAGATAGACCAGTTTCGGTTCTGCACCATTCCGCACAGCTCATGTCGCGAAATGAAAAAACAAAAAATCCTGAGACTTCGGGTAAGCTCAGGGTTAGGTTTTTGGGTCTAAGCGGCGAAACGGAGAGTCGTTAAAGAAGCGTCGCCCTTGTTTTGCGGGCAATGTGGCAGCGGCAACTAGGCATGGGAAAGTATAGGCACATGCAAACAGGTTACATACGATCACGCAGACGAGAATCTTATGAGGACGCCACTGCCCCCAGTGCTCAAGAGACATTAAAAGACCTCTAGTCTTGGTTCGTCTAGATATCCGGCCTCCACTGCAATCGGCTCAGCCAACACTGTGTGTAAATTTCCTGTATGGAAAATGTGACTTGAAATTCCGCTGCACAAGGCCATCCTAGCAAAAAATGGCCTTAATAATTTGAATAGGTTTTCGGGGCCCATTATACTATAAGTATAATAAGGAACCCTCAAAATAGTATTGGTAATTATTGGGGCCCCCACCCAGTCATTCAATACCATGGCTAACGAACAAAACCCCCAACCGCAAATCAAGCATGTACTTGTCCAGTTTCTCACCTGAGTTGAAAGACACCTGTGGCTCCCAGAGAGCACAGCGCCCTTTAACCAAGGAATCCTCCTTGGCCCTTCTCGCTTCTGGATATGACGATGGCTTCTCAAATAGCTCTAATTGTTCAAGTAGCCCATCCTGTGTTGCCTCCAAACCCAAACCCTAAACCCTAAAACCCTAAAACCATAAACCCTAAACCCTAAACCCTACACCCCTTGCCTTGCTAAATGTTCAAGTGCAGGGCTGTTTCTAATTAGATTTGCCTTTGGCTGTTTGTGGGGCTGGGATTTTGTACCCAAGCCTGCAGAGTACCTACCCTAAGCCCTAGACACAAAACCCGTTTCGGAGGAGTGTTGTTCAAGGTTTGGAGCAATACGTAAGGTGTAGGGGTTTATGGTTTAGGGTTGAGGGTTTAAGGGCCTAGGGATAAGGGTTTGGGGGTCTTGCCGGCTCTCACTCCGAAACGAAAGTACCCTAGCAAGCCTTTGACGGGCTGTTCCCTACACATCTTGGGGCTCACATTTTAGCTTAGGGTTAAGAGCTAAACCCTAAACCCAAAAGGTTAAACTAAAAGTTCAAAATACACGACCCTCAACCCCATCTGCAGCCTTCCGGCTCTGGCACAAGACAGCGATGGAAACAGGATCACAGTCTTTAGGGCTTCAGGGTTTTAGGGTTTAGAGCTTCACGTGACGGCTCTCAATAGATGGCACTATCTGCAAGCAACAAGCCCCGAAAACCCTGTATCTTCACCCTAAACGCTGGAGAGGCAACGTTTAACCACAAATCCCAAGTCCTACTTGGAGGGTCGGGGGACTTAGTAAGTAGATACTAAATAGACTTACAAGTACCTTAAAGAGGACCCTAATTGGGGTTCTGCTAATTACAAGTCTATAAACGAACTACTTACTAAGTCCCCCGACCCTCCAAGTAAACTCCCAACATGAAAGAGAAAAACACCAAAACTGATTCGAAGCAGGAGAAAGTGCGGGGCTTGGAGGCTTAATTGGCCGTAAAGCTTTATACTCTACTCTAGCTTTTAGGGCTTTGAGCGAGTCATGTGGGACGGCTTCTAAATGACCGAGTTGTCCAGCTTCTTAACTCTTAGGGCCTTTGGGGAACTAAAGGTTAATCTTCTGGGCTCTACAAGGATTATGGTACCCCAAAAAGTTTAAAGTTACTTACCCTACTACCAAATCGAGAATTCCGTTTTCAGAGCCTTGAACCCAAACCCGTAAAAACTGTTGGCCTCAAGAACGAAAACCGCTTCAACCGCTATTGGCAGCAAAGCTTCTCGAAAACGGTTGCCTTGGTTTGTCAGGACGACTACATGGGTTCAGGGTTCGAAGGGTCTGGGGCTTCGGGCATGGCAAAAGCAGTTCAGTCTTGACGACAACATTCGGAGGCTCGAAACCTAAATCCTATATAAACAGTTGACTCTCCTGGCTGACAGATAGGATGTGGCTCCTTCATTACTAGTATCCCGATCATGAAAATAAAGCCTACACTCACCAGTATTCCGAATACTCATAGGGAGCTCAATATGTACCCACTATGATCCTTAAAAAACAACAAACCAAGCATAGAACCGTGAAAGAACCCTGAAAGCACCCCTTCGAGGACCCGTCTAGGACCCCTTACAACAAACACAGCACAAGTTGCAGTTATCGCAAATCAAAGCACTACCGCCCAGTTTCTATTTCGTAGGGTGCAGGTTTAAGCTTCTAGAAAGGGTCCTCTATTGGTTCCTATGAATGGTTCTACAAGGGCTCGAGCTTCGCCTGTTTAGGCTTTCGCGGAGTGTGATTCTGCAGGTTTGGGAATAAAATAAACTGTTAAACGTTGGGAGGCCGAGCTGCGGTCTCGCGCCTTCACATTTTCAAGCGAAGTTTCCGAGGGTTATGGATGACTTAAACGGCCTGAACTCTAAACCGCTACACCGGTCACGGCGACTGGGGCCGAAAAGACTCGGAAAAAAAGCCAAACTCTAGACAGGGTTTAGGGTTTGAGGTTTAGTGCTTTAGGGGTTCAGGTTCCGGGTGTGGGGTTTCAATGCTTGGGGGCTAGGATTTCAAGCTTCATGCTTCACCGTTTAGGGCTTAAGCAGTTTAAGGTTTGCTGCTGTAGGGGTTCAGGGCTGCTCGAGTTCAGGATTTTAAGGCCCAGGGTGTATGTAGAGGCCTTGATAATTAGAATGGGGGTTTGGCCTCCTTCATCGTCTACTGTGAATGAAGAACCCTGAGGAATGATACTCATAACTGATTACAGTAAGCCCCATAAAGTTGGAAACCGGATTAAGGCCAAATAGTGCTGGGATTCCTTATACATTACTCCTAAGGATTGAGGCTATTGGGTTTCCAACTTTTAGGCTTCTACTGTAAGCTCTATAGTATCCATAGATTTCTTTGTGCAAGCCACGGTGCCTTGGATACGTCGAGCTCTGGGACGGTGTGTCCCAAGGCTTTCGGATACTGCTCCTTAAAACTGTTGCCAGCAAAAAGCAAACGGCTTCCGTGGTGGTTTTACGGTTTGATAGGTTTGCTTACGCTTGTCACACAGGATCTCTAGGGTTCGAAGAGGTTGGAGTTGAGCATTCAGCTTGGGACTTACAGCTTCTGTGCGGTTTTTTTCAGAGCATGGGAAGTAGTCGTCAACAGCTTGGCCTTTAAGCTTCGAGATTTGGAGTTGCAAACCCTAAACCTTATCCCTAAACCCTGAACCTTAGAGGTTTGGGGCGCTTCGCATTTCTGGGCCCGCGTCTTTCGTGGATTCGGGCTTGAGTCCGGCCTTGAGGCTTCCCAATTTCGGATGACATGTGTGTGTGTGTGTGTACACATGTGTGAGTTTCCGAAAATTAGGGGTACCTTATTTCGGGGTCCTTATCAAAAAGGATCTACTATTTAGGTTACTATATTAGGGTCCACTATTTTCGGTAAGTCCCGATGTATATTACATGTGTATATTACATGTTGGAAAAGGGGCCCCATCTCCTCAGGCATGTTGCCGAATTCGCGAGTCTTCCACGGTGCTTACACCCTACAGCAATGCCCTACCCTCCAGACCCAGAAAGTCGTCCGAGCGTCCGTGATGATTATCGGAATGGACAGGGCCTCCCCGGCATCCATCATGGCCTTGGCCGCGGCAATGACCTCCGGCCTGGGTTTGAGAAAAGGCGTCAAGGTCTTAATGATTAGACTGGGTTCCCCCAAGCGTTCTTCAAAGGCTTCTACTCGGGTACGAAATGATTCTATACGTAAGGGCTCTGGGGGCTTCAGGGTTTTACGGCTTGATCGCAAAACCGTTTCATATAGGGGCCTCAATATTTAGAATGGGGTTTTGGGGCCCATTATACTGTAATTATAATAAGGAACCCCACAATCGTATTGGTAATTGTTGAGGCCCCGAAAGAAACGAGGACTCTCGGACATGGCTTCGGGCCGCAGGCTGTGGAAACCCCAAACCCTAAGCGCACAGGGCCTTGCCGAAGCAGCTTCCCAGACCCCCGGGAGGATCCAGAAAGTAGATCCCTTAATGGGGGTTCCTATAAAGTGCCCTTAGTAGTATAGGGACCCAAATTAGGGGATCTACTTTCTAGATCCTCCGGGGGGTCTGGGTTTCTAGAACATAACGGATATAACGGTATTCAGACCGTAAATCCTTTCTAACACCCTAAACTAACCCCCAGACCCTGATGTGCGACATGATGTAGGGGCCTAAATAACAGGCCTTGGCTTTGGGGAGTTTGCTTGCGATTTATTATTCAAAGCATTCTTCGGATTCAGACCCTACAACAACGAGGTTCCTGAGTAACCCCTTCATAATAAGGGTACCCATGTTCCTACTATTCGGTTTTAATAAGGGGATCCTTAACCAAACAGGGCAAAAGGGCTCAGGAACCTAGTAGACCCTAAACCTGGGTTGCCGGACATGCGGTCGATGACGTCGCGGAACCGCTCCTGTGAATTCTCGGCTTCTTGCAGATATCGGCTTCTAGGGTTCCAGAATTTAGGGTTTAGGGTTTAGGATTTGGGGTTTGGGGTTTAGGGTTTAGGACTTGGGGTTTAAGGTTTGAGATTTGGGGGTTAAGGCTTTCGGGGGAGTTGGGCTTAACGGGATTCGGGCCGCAGGGTTTGAGGACAGAGGTTTTGGGTTTAGGGAGAATTGTGGATGGGGTTGGAGCTTCCGCAGCAGCGTTGCTGTTTGGGCTCCTGATTCAGAAGTCTTACAGTCAACAACCGTATTATAAAGAGCTATCCATATGTTGTCAAAATTATTGGGTACCCTGAATATTAGGTGCCGCACTATATTAAGGACCCAAAAAGGGACCATAATTTTGACAACCACCCATATGATGCTATGGGTAATACTAGGCACATGGCTCTAAAGTTGTCGGAGCTTTGGGCATCACTTCGCGTGAAGCCCTGGAGGGCCCCAAGCGGCGCCTGCACGTCGCAGAGCAGGAACCTGAGGTAAGGAAATTTGGGGTGCAGGGTTTAGGGTTTAGGGGTTTAGGGTTTAGGGTGGGTGATGCTTTTGCAGAAGGGTTGTTTTGGGATTCTGATTGCGTATTGTACGGGTTCGCTCAGGGCTTAAACAAGGATGGGGCCAAGGCATTGGGGGTGCATTAAACCATAATTTCGTGGGGACTACAAGGGGGCTTTCTTCAGCGAACTGGGGGTTTAAAACAAGGATGCGTTGCATAGGTTCATCCGGCTTGTTTTAAACGGTTTTACAACAGGGTCTTTGTTAGGGTCTCCCGAAAAGCTAAACTCCAGAAACCCCAAACCATCCAAAACCCTGATGCCTCTGTTTACGCGGTTTAGGACGTTAGGGAAATATTGGAGCTTTTGAGATTTAGGGTTGAGGGTTTTGGGTGGCCTTTCGAATCTAAGGCCCGCTTGTGCACGGAATGCCGTGTGTGAGTCAGCGTCTGAGATGACTGAAAGGTTGGATCTAGGGGTTTAGGGCTCAGGGTTTAAGGTATTCTTGGAGGATCTTGGGACTAAGTAAGGTTACAAGTACCTTGATTGGGGTTATAAGTAATCGTAAGTATAGTTACCTTACTTATTATAACCCTGGTTACTAAGTCCCACGACCCTTTAAGTACCCTTTTAGTAACCCTTGCAGACCCCTTTAACGGAACCCCAGAAATCCTAGAAAGGAACCCTAAGGGAACCCTAAGGACCCTTTAAGTAGGGCTTAGAATTTAAGGGTCGGAGTCGGGGCCCAGCTTCGGATTTCGGGTTTAGCCTGAACTCTAAGAAGCTGAACTCTACACCTCTTGCACCCTAAACCCTTGAAGCTCATTCTAAACCCTAAACCCTCTACCCTAAACCCTAAAACCCTAAACCTTAGACCCTAAACCCTGAACCCTAAACCTTATACCCTAAACCCTAAACCTTATACCCTAAACCCTAAACCTTATACCCCAAACCCTAAACCTTATACCCAAAAGCCTAAACCAAAACCCCAAACCCTACACCCTAAACCCCTTAAACCTACCCGAATGCGGCCGAGGTCACACCGTGGAGGCGGGCTCCAAGCGACCGAGGCTCGGACTGGAAGCCATGGCTTCGGAACGAGAGATACGGCCGTAAACCCTTGGCCCTAAACCCTGTTACATAGGGTTTAGGGCTTAAACTCTGCAATCTATACACGACGCCCTAAGATGGGTAGAGATGAAGTGGTGCAGGTGCTGTATAGGAAGATTTCGGTGAAAGTCTTTGCTCCCTGGCCCTGTGGCAACAATTCGTTGCTCTACGATAGCCATGACGTGAACGGAAATTAAGAGGGCGGTTTGATAACGACCCCCAGCCGACTGAGTCCAAAGTCTGAGCCTCAAGAAGGCTTGGGCGTTAGTGCTTGTAGAAGACCGCTGCCTGTTATATAGCATGTTATACTGTATTACACTTTACCATGCTGTTGTATTATATTGTGTTATAGTATGTCATATGTTAATATACTATGTGCAGGGTGTATGTAAGGTCTTAGGGTTTCTCATGTGTTCGGGTTTAGGACGTTTAGGATTTAGGAGGAAGATCCAAAGCAAGAAAGTGATTCCTCAAGATGTGCCAGAAAGCCATCAGAGTGTATTTCGACAGTCTCAGAGCGTAGCAGTGCTTGAAGGATCACTTGGTAGACCGGGTATTGGCAACTAGGGCACTGTTTGGCTTCGAGTCTTTCCACCTTCCACCTTCGACCACAAAACCGTCAACATCGAACCCTAAACCCTAATGAGCCCGCAAGCCTAAACCCAAAGCCCTTAACCTTAAACCCTAAACCCTAAATGGCTTTAGAATGCTTTTGAGGACCGTAGCTCCGAGACCACAAGCCCGAAACTCCCAACCCAAAGCCTCAGAGACTTAGGGTTTAGGGGTTTAGGGGTTTAGGGGTTTAGGGTTTTGGGTTTAGGGTTTTGGGGTTTAGGGTTTCGGTTTTGGGTTTAGAGTGCTGAACCCTGTCCGGAAAGCCCGTTCGAGCGCCTGTTGAGGCGACTACAGCAAAGCCGAGGCTTGAACCTAACCCTCAACCCTAAACCCTAAACCCTAAATCCTGCAGCTTGGCTCTTGGGGCTCCGAGTGTAGAGTTCTGTGTTGAGGGGTATGTGCAGGCCTGAGGCTTTTTGCTCCGGGCTTTAAAGGCAGCGAAGAAGCTACACATGTGCACACGCATATGTATACACGTTTGTACGTGTGAATATATGTACATAACTTGTCTGATATACTCGTTCTATTGGTTTATACATATATGTGCATGCATACATGTGTATGCATGTACGTGTATATGTATATATATGTACGTACGTACGTACGCACGTATGTACGTATGTTGCATGGTTGTATCTACATATCTATATCTATGAATATACAGATATGTGTATGTATATGCATGTAAGCACGAATATGTGTCTGCATGATTCATAAAAATGTGTGTGTGTGTCTGTGTCTGTGTCTGTGTCTGTGTCTGTGTCTGTGTCTGTGTCTGTCTCTGTCTCTGTCTCTGTCTCTGTCTCTGTCTCTGTCTCTGTCTCTGTCTGTCTGCGTGCGTGCAGAACCCACCCCGCGGCCTGGTGTGTGGTGCGATACCTCGTGCAGAGTCAGCCAAGTCAGAGTTTGGGGTTAAGACTCAAGGAATTGAGGTTTCGGGTTTAGTTCAATGGTTTAGGGTTCAGGGCTGTAGGGTTTGGGGTTTAGGGTTAAGGCTTTGGGTTTACGGCTGAGGCTTTAAGGCCCGCAACCCTGAGCCACACACCCTACACCGTGAGACGTAAACCTAATCTCCGAAGCCTAAGTTGCCAAACCCAAAATGCAGCCACGAACCTATATTGGCAGGGCACCGTCGGATTTTGTCTACAAGCCCCAGCACCACTGCTACGATGATGCGCAAGAGAGTGACTGTTATCTGGCAAAGAACAACAACAGTGGTGCCAGCAAACTTGATGATGGCAGCAAGTGTAAGAAGACCTAAACAAGTTAGTGACAAGAGCCCTTTTCGATAACAACGGGATTTTTACCGCCCCAAACTCTCAACCCTCAACGTGTGTAGGTAGGCTGGGTTACCTACAGCGTGTTTGTGGCTGTACTTATGACCCAGTGATAGCCCAGGCAACTAC
Source organism: Symbiodinium sp. clade A Y106 (assembly GCA_003297005.1). Lineage (NCBI taxonomy): Eukaryota > Dinophyceae > Suessiales > Symbiodiniaceae > Symbiodinium > Symbiodinium sp. clade A. Next base: position 48,939 of record BGNK01001006.1, read on the forward strand.
CGTAGCAGACTGATGAGTGGGCTACAATTACAAGTATAGCTAGGTTGTATATCTCCCGAACCTCCGAGTAGGGTCGTAGAGTCTTCACGCAATGCGAGGGTTTCGAGAATTTTAATATCCTTGTGTTTGAAGAGGACCAGTACCCCCGAATCCTCCCCGGCAGCACTTCCGGGCTTCCGGATGCAGGGCGGGATTTGGAGCTCAGTTGTGTTGCTTAGGCCTTCGTGCAGGGTGCTTACAATTTTGGATGCCGGCCTCTTGTCGGTGAACTGCAGCAAGAGGCAGGTCTTCCCCACCGCCTCCAGAAGCGAAAGCTGAGGTTGTTCTTGAAATGGGGATCCCACACAAGAAGACCACACTCTTTGAAAGGTTCACACACAGGACGCTAGTTCCGAGAATTAACCGTCGTAGGCTTGCTGTGGATTGAAACCTCTGCATTCGGGTTTAAGGCTTTGACGGGGTTCTCAGCTCATTAGATTACAAAGGAACCCTTAACGGGTTGTTGTACTTTAGAGGATTTGAAGCTTTTTTCAGGTTTCTGCTTAAGGTTCCCATGCTCGTTTTGTTTGTTGCAAAGAAAGAAGCCTAGTAGAGAACGGCTCCCCTAGCTCGTGTTTCTCACTAGATCCTGCATTATCTGCCATGGAAAATCATGTCATAGTTCGGCCTCTTCCTTTTCAAGGCTAGTGCAGGGCCGTCACTGTAGTCACTAGTCCATTGTCCTTCTCGCTGCTTGTTGTGGAAATGCAGGTCCTGGTGCAGTGCTTCGGAGTCGAGGAGGCTTGGGGCCCCAGACTCCCAAACACTTTGAGTCAGCAACAAGTCGCTGAAATCAAAGCAGGGTCTTTAAGGGTGCTTTGGGGCGAAACCCTAAACCCTAAACCCCTAAACCATAAACCCCTGAATCCGAAACCCCTAAACCTTAAATCCCTAAGAAGCCTTTAATCCTAGACCCCAAAACCTTGAATACCCTTAAACCCTAAACCCCCAAAACCTTAACTCCCTAAAAAAGACCATAAATCCTAAACCCCCAAAACCCCATGCTTAGCTGCTTGAAGATCTACTCCTGATCTAAACGGTCCTGACGTCTCTTGGAGCAGAGTTTGGGCTTTTGGGTCAAGCCTCAGGGGATAGAGCTCCGGGGAAGGTCAAGGTCGGAGGTTAGGGGTTTGGGGGTTTACTTAAAGGGTACTTGGGTAATAATGAAGGTACCTATACCTATGATTACTTATAACCCCAATTAAGGTACTTACCATGATCCTCCTAGTAGGATTCAGGGCTTAGGATGGTTTAGGATCTGCAGGTTTAGTAGGGGGTTGGGGGTTAGGGGTTTTGGGCCTTGGCGAAGGTTTAGGGCAGTTCAGCGCTTGCTTTACAGGGGTTAGCGTAAGCCTCGCCCGAAAACCTCTCTGAAGGATATGACATAGGCTAACTCTCGCTGCAAGTTGGATTCAGAGTCGGAGGACTCAAGGGTTTCAGTCGGAATACGATCCAAGAAGAGCCTTCATCATCGGAATAGGGTTTTGGAGCATATTGTACTATAATTACAGGGACTACAAGTGGGTTCTGTTACTACTGGTACTTTACTCAGACCTTTAAATAAGGCTCTGCAGCGAGGGTCGTACGGGAAAACACTGACTCATTGGCACTTTGCTCCATGTGTGCAAACGCCGCACAACTTATCGCATGCTTTAGGGTCTACTATAGGAGCCAAAATAATTACCAATACTAGTTTGGGGTTCCTTATAGTAATAATAAGAATATAATGGGCCCCAAAACCCTATTCTAATTATTAAGGCTCCTATAGTGGGGTGCCACGAAAATAGCTGTCGGAGTGGGGTTCACGAGGTAAAGACGCCTCGTCACCGATAATGATGAACTTGAAGAGCTGTGCATAATCGCCGCCGGTTTGTGACAGAGAATCCTGGCAGACAGGAACTCCCCTGTGTTGAGAGGAGCTGCACTTGAAAATGCAAAATCAGAAAACTTTCATTTTACCCAGAAGCATACCAACAACCTGAAGCCTACACTCAGGGGCGGACACTGCATATCAAGCTGCAGATTCGTCTGTTGTTAGACTAAGCCAACAAAATTCTACTGCAGTGTGCCTAAACCCTAAACCCCTAAACCCTAAACCCGAAACCCCTAAACCCTAAACCCTAAACCCTAAACCCAATGTATGGTGCTGTACAAGCTCCTGGCACGGAGGCCCCAAACCCGAAACCGCAAACCCAAAAGGTTGGAAGTCGAAATCCGGCTCCTGTAATATAGGGGGCCTTAATAATTAGAGTAGGTTTTTGGGGCCCATTATACTATAATCATAATAAGGAGCCCCCAAAATACTCTAGGTAATTGTTAAGGCCCCTACATGACGAAGTTACTACATCGCTGAACCCGACGACTCCCATGGAGGTAAAAGCCAAATCCGAGAGACAAGCGTCGTGCACCTGTGTCTGTGTATATACAAATACATGTCTACACACATATATGCATGCATGCATGCATGTATTTATGTATGTGTGAGTATGTACGTACGTAAGTATGTATGCATGCATGTATGTACCTGCGTATGTAAGTACCTACGTAAGTATGTATGTATGTATGTGTGTATGCATGTATGTATGTATGTATGTATGCTTGTATGTATGTATGTATGTATGTATGCATGTGTGTATGTGTGTATGTATGTGTGCACGGCTGTATGTATGTATGTACGTATGTATGTGTATACTATCAATGTATGAACGTATATATATGTGTGTGTCTATGTACGTAACTGAAAAGTTTGTATGTATTTATGTATGCATGTACGTATGTATGTATGTGTGTGTGTAGATCAACAGGTAAATAAGTGGGTAGGTAGGCAGGTAGGTACGTCGATCAGTAGGCAGATAGACAGATAAATAGATACATAGATTAACGGATACGTAGATGATACATAGATGGATAGATAGAACAATAGATGGATTGATACACCGATAGATGAATGGATACGTAGATAGATAGACGAACAGACGAGGGAGAGTGCGAGTGTGTGTGTGTGTGTTAAGAAACACTGAACCATTGAAGTCCAAACCCGCTCCTGGCTGCCCAGCCGGTCGTAGGCCGGGGCGGACACAAACCCGTTGTTGCCGTTGCTCTGCATGCCGTACGGACCTCATGGAGCATACTTGGAGGATCCTGGAACTTAGTAAGTAAGGCTATAAGTACCTTCATTGAGGTTATAAGTAATTATAAGTATAGTTAGCTTAATTATAACCCTAGTTACCAAGTCCCATGGCCCTTTAAGTAGGGTTGAGGCACTTCGGATGTGGGGGTTCCGAGCCCTTCGGAGGGCCCTGAAACCCTAATCCACAAATCCTAAACCCTCAACCAGCACGTTTTGTTCGGAGGTTCAGGGTTTAGGGTTCAGGGTTTAGGGTTTAGGGAGGGCCGAGAGGGTGCCGTTCTTGGGCTCTCTTCCCCAAGCCTCGGGTCAGCAGAGTCTGACATGAGGCTTTCGGGCTTTGGGTTCAGTCGTAAAGGTGTGGTGTAGGGTTCCGGGTCTACTTTAACCTACCAGCACCTACTTTTTGCAGGGTCCCTACAAATTCCATATTTGGGTGTACCATAAGGACCTACGAAAAAGTAGGTTATGACGGTTATGGTAGTTTTAGGGTGCGTTTGGGATGTTGCAGGTTTGGCGCTTACGGTTCAACATGGTTGGTTTAAAGACACAAAGAGCCATTCTTCGGGCCCCTATAGTCTATTATGACTTTGAACTTAACTCCTGAAACGCTTCAACCCCAAAACCCCAAGCCCTAAACCCTAAACTCCTAAAACCCGAATCCCCAAACCCCGAAACCCTAAATAAGACGCGTCGGGACGCTACCAGCGTGAGAGGCTTGAGGCGGGTAGGCGTAGCCGTTGTAGCCGCGCCCAGCTGAGGTTGACTCGTAGGGGTACCTGGGAAGGCAAGGGATTCGTTTGTGTTTAGGGTTTAGGGTTTAGGGGCGACTCATAATCTCAACTTGCCGGGGGATGTGACCAATTCTCCATTACCGCCTTCTTTCTGCTCTTGCCAGGTCTACCTATGCTACGCCTGGTCTTGATTGCTATGACTCCCCGGTACTCCCCCACAGGACGGCATTAGGGTCCCTTTGTAGGTCCCCAAATAGTACGGCACCCTGATGGAAACAACCCGAAAAGGGACCCTGATTTAGAGAACTGCCCACACTGCTCGACAGTAGCAATCAGGATGGAGTTAGCATTGGCATTATGATGCGGGTGGTGACGACGTCAGTGCATATTCCCGATGGTACTGTGCATCCTCCTCTTCGTGCAGAGCTCCTGCAGCTTTTTCTCCGGGTGATCGTCGGCAGGCGTGCACAGCCTTCCCTGTACCCTGGTTCGGCAGAAGCTTCGTAAACGGGTGCATCGAGCCCGATTCCTTTGCAAGCGAACAAAGCTTACGGTTTGCGGGATTCAAGGCCTTAGGGTTCAGGGTGAAGCGCAGGGGGTTCCAGGCCTTCGGGCGGGAGCGCAGCCCTCATTCTTCGCCAAACCCTGAACGCTGGACTGCACACAGGTGAGCCGTCAGCCAACTGTGATGAGACTGGGGGTTTAGCGTTCGGGAAATTATCACGTGCGACGTGTAGATTTCTCGACGCGGCACCCCCAACGGAAACTACACGCCATTTTCTAAAGGCGTGCTATATACCTCCACCGAAACCGAACACAAACCCTTCTTCGTGAGGTGTATATATATATTTATATATTTATATATTCATATATTCATATGGAAGCCTTAACAATTAGCAACACATTCCTGGGGCCTCTTATTGTGGTCATATAGTCAGCGGTCCGGATAGTCCTCGGCGTTCGAATGTTCAAGTGCTCTATATAAGGGCCCATTACTGGTATTCGGATACGATTTTTGAGTTTCATTTACTCTGTACGCATCACCTGGTCTGGCGAAACAAGCATCGGCCCACTTGCGTGCACAGAGCGGCGCAATGCCCTAATCCTGAAGTAGTGAGATGTTAAGGTATGGTATGTAGGTTGTATTCTGAAGAATTAAAGAATACTCTTTCATGGGGCCGCTTTTGAACACCAAACCCTCAACCTGTCATCCGTAGGCTTTTTGTCGAAACCGTCTTCGTGCATCAGGTTCCTGGCTCTTCCACAAAACCTGAAACCCCTCAACCACGAAGCCCTAAACTCTAAACCTCAAGCCGAACCGCAAACCGTAGCTCATTGCCAGGATCGGTGATCGGTGCGACACGCAGGCGTCTGTACAAGAACTGGATTGGGGGCAGCTTTGTGCTTGGATTCGCGACCACTTGAACTCAGGTTTGGGGTCTTGGGCTTCGGAACGCACGGCTTGAGGTTTAAGGCTACAGGTCGTGAGCTGATTGCTACCTGGACTTGTTGTTTCGAAACCTATTAAGCTGGGCGCTGACATGTGTGACGTGCGTGTCTCGAACGCGCCCGGTTCAGTCATGCGTGGCCTGTGTGGTCATGCGTGGTCATGCATGATCAGCGTGGTCATACATGGTCATGCATGCATGCATGCATGGTCATGCATGGTCATGCACGGCTATGCATGGTCATGCCTGGTCATGCGTGGTCATGCGTGCATGCATGGTCATGCATGGTCATGCGTGGTCATGACAGG